>NMRA01000086.1:1005789-1043539 GCA_002633005.1 Phoronis australis
GGTTATTAAACACTTTTGTTGCTCCTTGCCTCTTGTTGGTCATGAACTTAAAAGTCAACAATGCAGTGTAAAGTGAGGAGACTGGATGGTTTTTTGAACTTTACGTCTAAATCAGGCCAAGGAAGAAGTTCGAACGAACAAGAACGCTCACTGAGGAAGAATTCGTCGAAGTTTAGGCACGTTTGCCCCAATTGTCAAAGCTGTAAATTAGGTGACCATTAATATTCGTACGCGGTACATGGTAGAGAAAATTGCATAAGTTTCGTGCATGATTATGGACACTAGTCCCATTGAAAACTGGCAAATACGAGACAACACAGTTATGCGCCTTTATACACTGATGCGTCAGCACTGGGCAAATTTGTTAATTAGTGCGAACTCATTTAATTCGCGTAGAGCCATTGCTTTTTTCACTGTGAAGCATAAACGCGGGAATTTAAATGTGTTGTGAGTGAGACCGCCGAAGCCTGTTAGGACCAGGGAGCATCAAAACGTCATTGCGTGTGGGCAAAAAATACTAGCCGTCCATATCAAACACAAACCTCAGAAATTTACACAAAACAGGGATTCAACAAACCATGAACAACTGTTCTTTCTCCTGATACCATTCGAGTGAGTTCGCAACAACTAACACAAAAATCTTCACAAAAAGCCGACGCATCGCTAAGTATCACCACAGTTGTGGTTTCGCTGGGGCTGAGACACACTGCGTTGCTCATATAACCAGAGACCAGGCAATAAATGTGACAGCCCCGCTTTTCGTCTAATACTCTCGTAGACACGTTGTGGTAATGCGTGTAAAAGGGAAAAACGTGAACTACTCAGGTACATGTGTCAAGTAGTTCCGTACGAGAAAACTTCAAAACTTTTTAATCAACTACACCTTTTCTTGAAAGTCAGGGTTTCATGTACATCTTTTACGAAGCCACACCATCAAACTAAGGTGGCAGAACGTAAATAAGTAAATTAATAAACATGAGCACTGCGCCAGAAATTGCTTTCGCATAATATCCAGGTTCTCATTCACTCCCCTGCATACGCTCACTGGTACGACTGAGCTCAGAGGAGCAGGAGACACATTTGTGCTATGCTCGACTGTCTGCTAGTAAAGTCAGGATCCGAACCCGGTCTCCCAAGCAGGAGCCCGGAACTCAAACCACTGGGCCACACTGGTAGAACATCAGAGGGTAAATAACATGAATAATACATGTTTCTTTATTTATTTATTATTGTGATATTTAAAATGAGGGTGACCTCTTCAGTGATAGCCCCGCTTTTCGTACCTTCTGCAATCACACAATGCCCGGTAACGAACTTGGTGACAACATCCAACATGTCTACCGGCGATATGTCCAAATGTATATTATGAAACATATAAATTCAGTGCTCTGCAACGCATCATTTCCACTGTAGAAAATGCATTTACATGTACAGGTGCACTAGAAAGACTAAGACTAAATTTAAATTTAAAATCGAGGGGCGACACGATGTGGATATCATTCGGTTTATTCTTGGCTAACAGAAAGCAGGTCGGCGCTGTCCACAAGAATGATTGAAAAGTAATCCTAGACTAACTGATTTGCTAACAACTTTTGGAGCTATTTGGTATGAAGTTGTCTAAAAAGAAACTTACACGATAGCCCAAGGATCACGACCGCTGAAACCACCCAAGCGCTTTTCTGTAATACCATATTCATTCTTAAGGCGACCGACGTTCTATGACCCACTGAAAACACTGAGCAACTATATAAAGCGATTGTAAAAGAGACGTTTTCATGAATGAATGTGGCCGCGTTTGCTAAAAGTGTGCATTTGTTCCGAATGACCAAAGTGTTTTGAGGGGGACTCTTTAATAATATTGTTTGCCTCGCGACTTTTTATTTTGGCATATCGTGTTGTGCATGCGTGTAACGTTTGACATATTGTGATATACTGTTACTTGTGTTAAACATTTTTTCATCTACGGTATACCAGTTTGTGACTTTTGTAAAACCCTTGTTATCTGTGTGTTGTTGTAAGAACCAATCACAACAAATAAACAAGTCTTTAAAAAACGCGAAAACTTTAAATTAGGTTGGATACGATAGCGATCATGGATAAAGGCGTGTATATAGGTTACATTGACCGAAAACAAGTTTTCACCGAAGAATTAACCGAAGACCTTGGGACTTTCTCGGCTCTCTACAGTATATGCTTAATCGACCTTTTCTCGGCTTCGGCAACGAGCCTAATTTGAAATTAGAAACACGAGTTCTCGAAAACAGTTCCGTGGGCTTCGATGAAACTTTAAAAACTTAATATTTATTCATCAGTCGCAAATACTATGTCAGGACTTTCGATATCAACGCCAAGTTTTTGCGTAGTGTAACAAACGAATACGACTGCTATTTTTTACGAAAATACCTTACGTTTTGCGAGTTGATTTGTCATAGACACCAAACTCAGATACTAATAAAAATTTCTCACGATGTTTTTGAGGTAATCGATGAAGTTTTCATTTAAAACTGTTTCATTAAAATCGACCGTGGCGTTATTTTCTATGAATGTATCTTTCTTAAAAATTTTAACTTAAAATGTGTTAATGTAATAATAATAAAAGAAACGTAAATACAAAATATATTTTTATAATCTCTAATCTTTTGTCTTTTGGAAATATATAATTTTACCAGTTAAAAGAGCCTGCTTTTATATACTTGTTAGAATGGGGGCCACTACACAAGGTTTGAGACAACCTTCAACAGACGCTCTACCACATTCTATTTCAAAGCAATGATTTGAACATCGAAGCTCCGTTAAATTTCTTCTGAGATCAACACATTTTAACCTTCAAATATTTAGCCACTCCTCATCATGTGTAGGTAGCAACAATTTCTTGCTTTTGACACACTGCTCTCCCATTCTTGGAAGGCACAGTCTCTGACTCTTTCAGTGAACATTTTAACACAAGTAGTAATACACTTTAATACTCAAGTGCATGTATACCGGTTCTACAAGATTGCGCTGCAGCCAAACCTAACCAAACTTGTATTTGTACAACCATTCTTTGTAGTCAATGTTTTCCTACTGATGTCGTCTACCCATGATGGTAATTATAAAGTGCACGAGTCCTCTGTTGCATGTTAACCATATTTCACGTCGACCAGCATGTTAATAAATCTTAGCCAGCAGTCATAGACTCCGTACAGCAGAGGTGAAGGGTGTTTGTTTTCCCCTCCATCCCCAGGTTTAATTGCCAACCTCACTCATTATTCCACTCCACCGAAGGTTGTATTGTCGTGTAAGTATACAATTACTTTTGCTGTCTGTCTGTTTTACGGGCGAACGCATTCCAGAAACAGTACGTGGAATTTGTAAGAATTATTACTCTCCATACACTCCATATGTTGGCCACACTACGTGATTGACATGTAATATCTGTAAAGATTTGTGTCCGGATCAGGGTACTTATACGCTATCAACGAGCAGATTTATAACAACACAATTGATTACAGGAAATTGAATGTGAAACATATGGATGTGCACCATGTTTTACCAGTTTAACTTCATGTTACGTTTAATCTTCTTGCCCAACCTTGAGTAAACCTGGATCTGGTCTGCACGTATACTGAGGCTAATCTAGGAGTTGTTTTAACTCATTTACTCGCTTTTTAATGCCAAACCAATTCAGAATAGAAACAGTTTGTTAAGTCTTCGTAATTCTTCATTTAAATTAGTTCAGTCAATCCAGTAGGCTAACTTATAGAGTCGTTTTGTCACCTCTTTCGTGCATTTGGCGATTGGAATCTATTTCGAAGTTGATCGCCCGAGAAAATCGTATGTCCACCAAGTCGTGCGTGTGGCGGCCCCCTGTTGTAATTGTGCATTGCTGGGTAGCGACTGAGAAATTGGCTGCGATTTCAGGTAGCCCTCAAACAAGCCAGATTGGCAAAAAACTAATTGGTTGACAGTACTTTTGGATCACATTTTTGGAATCGTTTCGGGAGCGCCATTGCATTGTTATTCGTACGACTTTGTTTGGTGAGAGCCCTTCCGTTTCCGCCTCGTTGTGTTGTCGGCTGCGAATTAAACTCGTTAACTTACAACTCTTTGTCTAGTTTATCTGGCGTAGGATATTTGCTTTCAGAATGTAATGTTGGCTTTAGTCGAGCATCGGCAGGGTAATGGTGGTTTTGCGGTGAAAAGTGCCGATTTTGCGTTTTTTGCCCCTTTTTTCTTGGTCTACCTTGCTTTTCAGTTGGAGGGAAAAAGTCGAAAATACGAGAGAGAATAAAGTTGCTGTATTTTTCTGTAGGTCTTATGATGTGAAATGCCTAAAAAGTTTTCGTTCTTTGCATGCAGGTTTTGGCAGAGTGAAGAACGGGTGATGAGTCTATTGACGTGTTTTCTGATAGACAGACCCTGTGAGAACTGTTCTGTGCCCCCTTGAAGTTTGGTTATGGGAAATACCTGCTGCGCAATGATAGGCCGCTTACTTGAATTTATTAAACACAGATTTTAATTATTTTCACGGCCGGTGTTGCAGCCTTTCATGAAGCGAAAGGCATTGTTTTGGCTATGGTTTGAAATAAAGGTTGTAGGCGTAATCAATTCTTTTTTGTTAATAGTATCATAGGAATTATATTTTTCGAATCAAAATACACCATTTTTGCAATAATTTAGATCTAAATTGCTTCAATATACCTGTTAGCTTTCATTTTAATATTATATTGCAGAAAATTTCAAAGTTGGTATAACTTTATATCACTCGTGATATTCCGGCGATTTCCGCGTAAGAATGTGCCAGAATTCTGACACACTTCCTTTCCCATGACCAAGCCTCAAATGGCTACACAGAACAGCGCTATCTTGAGGCTGATAAACAGCTATGCTTTCTTTGACCTTAAAGATGTATTCGCATAGTCCTAACTTTGCTAATGTATAGCAGGAACTTAACGGAAATGCTATTTGAACATCATCCACTCTGAACAATGTGCAGCTGTATTCATTGACAACTCGTAAATGTGAAAACAAAAAATTCTGGTAATAGGTGTCCTTTGCGCTAATGACGTTCGTTGGGAGGCTCATATACCCCGAAGTGTTATTCCCCAAAATCACGTCGCGGTACTTACTGGATACGATTGAGTGATCTACAGCGGATCATTTTCGACACAAAAATCGTTCTTAAAAACATTAGGAAATTTTCAGCCTTCTTCATGTAACAGAGCAAGTCTCCACTGAACCTCAAAATATGTATTTTCTCTCATCAGGCATTCGTTTCAGTTCAATTTGCACATAATAACGATCAACTTTCCATGAAAGCAAAAGAAGGAAAACACCCTTCTCCTAAGCCTGTCGCTAGCGAAGTGCCCGACACATACAGTCGCGCCCACATGCCCACGTAACAAAGGCGCACTGAGACGCAACAAAGACATTAGCATAAGAATAAGTGAACATTTGCAACTAAATAAGAATAACAATAAGCGTAAAGTTACGAACGTCCCGTCACATTCATTTGTACATCGTCGCTATATCCTAACTAATTTGACCAAGCAATCACAGAGACAGAAAATCAGCGTGCGAGTTCCACTTTTAAAGTGTTACGGTCGCCAACGCACCTTTTCCACACATTTGATCACGCTAAAAACGCCTAAATAAAAATGTCAGAAGTATGAAGTACCAGGGTTTTTCGGTTTTCTCTACGAATCAAAACATGTCGAAAACGATTCCGGTTTCAAACAAAAAAGTTGTGTTTCATCTATTAAAACAGCTTGTTTACATAAATAGTTTCATGACTGGCCAATCAGCAGGATACACAAACTCAGTTACTGTGCTAGTTAGGTACGCACATATTGCCTCTCTGCACGTATGTTCAACTTTCTCTTTGTTCGTGTGGCTCTTTGGGGTTTGAATACACCAGGACTGGTTGCGAAATGTGCGCTTGCTGATTGTGCAGGTTTTGTTAGGAGTTTTTAAATTTGCGCAGAACTTTGGAATTTGACATTTACTGTTTGGGCAATTCGCATGTATAATTTTGGGCATGGGGTTGTAACTGAATGGCTCCTTACTGAATGCAGGCAGGCCAAGTGAGTTTGCTGTAAACCATAACCCAAAACTATGTATATTATTGGTTTCCATTTAAAAGATGAAAATGTTGAGTGGAGATCCCTTTTGGAATATGCCAGAGATCTACATCACCAGGTCACTGATGAGGACTTCAGTATACAGGTATAAAGTCTGTACCCAGAGATGTGGAAACGCAGCGTACGGGAAGCTATTGAGACCCAAGTCCACAGACCAAGTCTGAACATAGATCCTCGACTTGATCTTCCTTTTACGGGAATCCCCCCGACATTAAGGAATCCCCGCTATTGTTTTTGTTGTTTTATTCTACAACGACAGAGGGCGCACCCGGTGGTGTACAAGTCCGTGAGATATGGACGAAACGACTGTACACTAAGCACATCAAGGTACGGTTGTTTGGTTCCAAAAGGGATATTCACTTTATATTTTCATAACCCTGAAAGTTGTCGGTGTAACTGCAGTGTCGTAATATTTTCAGGAACACCTCTCAACACTCTCCGACACATACTTCTACGCAATGAAGAGCTGCGAAAAATCTTGCACATTTAATATGAGCCAAACAAAGGCTTTGTTCCAAAAAGTACAATTGCGTGCTCGAAAAATGGAAGTCACAGACGTCGATCTTGTTTTATTAAATGCCATCCAAACAATTAAAATCGAAGTTAACCGGCGTTCGCAAACTCCAAAACTGGGCAAGCGCAAACGCCTGATTGCCAAGACCACGCTTCTGAGTATTTTGATATTGTCCGTTCTCGCCATTTCACTCTGGTACTGCCAGTGGCATATTTCCATTCTGAAATTTACGAAACCTGTTTTAGAGCCATTTTTGAATAATGATGCTTGCGTGATTGATCTTCCCGAGAATTACCTTTACATCTTTCGTCCCGTTGCCGACTGTGACTTCTGCCGCAATGTATCCGGAATTGTTCGCGTGAATAATATTTCATCAGACGATTTTGAAGAACGTTTCGTGAAGAAAGGACAAATGGTTCTCATAGAAGACGGGCAGTTTAATTGGGAATCGTTTGAAACAATGGGATTCGACAAGTTGAAGAATATGTATGTCGAGAATGACGAAAATCCCTTACTTGACCAGAGCTTATCGCCGGAATCTCGGTATAATATTCCAACGGCTTGCCATATTTCAAGATTTACAACAGGTTTTAAAAACGTGAACGATTTGGTCCGATACTCTTCGCGGGAGCTCAACTCAACAGACGGCAACAACAAGTGGTTCATAGGCTGGTAAGGGAAGCGTTGAACGTCATGGAAAGCACTACATGCTATAAGCAAACTATGTGTTGTAGACATCAGTGCCCGGTTGCATGAAACAGTCTGAGATAGGCACTGCACTAACCTTCCTAAATCCTCTGTTCATTTCTATACTTGTGGAAACACCACTTCTTATATCTTGTGATGCTGTTTTACATTAATTACTAAGTCAAAGTTTAACAAATACAAATCAATGTGACTAGCAATCTTTTCATGCAACGACCCTTCAAAGACCAAGTCCCTTATTCCTTTTCATCAATATAGGGACTCAATTTTTGGATATATAATTAGAAAATTATAGTAGCCAAAGATAGGCTTATAATTGAGATGGTATGATAGAAAAGTATAACATCTGTGAGTAAAGAGCGATACAAATACGTAGAAGATTTAGAGACCTTAGTTGAGACCCTTTTGGTGACTGTTTCATGCAACTGGGCGCAGGTGACATAAATGCGTGCTCTTTTTCAAAAGCAGTATCCTTAGGTTCCGTGATATATACTTTTTGATTTTCAGCTGGTCTAAATTTAAATAAAAATAAATTTGAAAACAGAATTTTGTCGTCAGTTAAAGCATAGAACTCTAGCCCTGGAATGCCAACTTCGATCTCGCGACAGCTGAGGTTGCGCCGCGCATGCGTGAGAGTTGTCTGCATTAGTTTGTTCCGGTGTATGTAATTGCTATGCAGTTTATTGTCATTAAAACTTTTTGCAACTCCGCCATTTTTCAACCAAATTGCATAAGATTCATACCATTAGAGAGCTCTTTGTCAGTTCTTGATCGTTGTACCAGAAGCAAAGTACAAGTAATTTAATTCATAAGTAATAGACTATAAATGTGATTTCGCATACGTGACTGGTTTAAAAATATTTTTTAATTCTAAAAACCAAGAATGTTGCCAAAATGCCAAAAATAACAGCGTGTATTAGTAACCTAAAAGTAATTGAACCAGAGAAGTTATATAAAGGACTAGTTAAGACACTGGGTAAATAATTTCAATGATTCAAAATACTTCTGCCCCATAAAGACTAAGGTTTTAGAATATGGATTTCTCACAATTGCTGTAAATAATTTAGTCAGGCATTTATCCAAAGTCATACATCTTTATATATTATGATTAATTGGACCTTTGGTGCCGTTTGAAACAATTGCATTCTTCAGTAAAACTGAACATAAATGTTCCCTGATAGATAAATACGCCCAAATAGCTTTGAAGTGTACTGTGAATAGCTCATCACATTGGTTGCAGTGTAGGATTATCCATAAAAGTTTAGAATTAAACTATTTTCTTCCGAAAGTTTGTGATCCTGATACATGTAGTGTGCATGCATGTTACCGTGAACATGATAAATTGGATCACAGTTTATTGTTATGTTACTAAAGAAAGTGGACTCCGGAAAATTCGTATACTTATAATAAGAGATAACGTTATTTTGAACACATGGTGCATAGTTGTCACGGTTAATATTCAAGAACGAAAAAACAACGGAACAACTAAATTGAAAAGCGGAACTTCAAGATAAAAGTCGGACATATGGATCTAAGCCAAAACGTTAAGGTGAAATATTCGCTGCAACACACAAGACGTGCCGAAAGCGTTTTTTGTCGTACGGGGTATGTAACAACCAAAAATGCCCGATAGTGTTTTTGTAGTTGAACGGGAAATTGCGGGTGCCCCCAGAACCCACAATACGTCCATTTTTCTATTTTGTCGAACGAAGAAATATGGCATGAAAAATTACAATAGTAAAAGATAATATGGCCCTGTGTCAAAAAGCAAGAGTGGGGCAACTGGCAAATACACTGTACGCTGCCAGCAATAACGAAGTACTGGGCTGGATTCTTTTACAAGGTAAACTTTTCATTTTTTTAACTTTTATTTCACGGTTATAGGTAAATATTACAGATAACAATAAGAGCACTTCGCAGAAGTCGAATTAACAAAAAAACGGTATCTGGGCAACAGTTAAACGTTGCAGAAATGAATTATTATAGAAACAACTGAAAACAGCACGCATGCTCACACACAAACACACACACGCGCACACACACACACACACACACACACACACACACACACACACACACTTAGTTAAGAAATTACAAGCAATTCTTCGAAAGTCACCTGTTTTTAGGCCTAATGTAACTTCTTTCCGTAAAATACTGTAACATGATTTTAACACCCAAAAATATCTTGTCGAAAAACTCCTGGCATGTAGTAGGATAGGTTGTCAAAAGTGGTACTACGACTTAGCTGAAAAGTTATAAGAGGGCTAACTACTCCCAGCATCCACCAAAGAGCCACAGGTCGGTTCTTATAAAAATGTCCAGTGTAATTGCCGGTTTTGACTAATTTCGCCGCGAAATCGATGATGGTACGGAACCGTACCTCAAGAGTCTCGCTTGACAAACAATAATAAAAATGAAAATGAAACGATGAAATTAGACCTTTGATTTGATAAATACAGTTCTCGGTCAAAACTCAGTTGCGCATATGCAGCCGGATATTCTCAGTGAAAACTCTCGCTGCTGGTCTGAGGGTTTCAAGCTCTACTAATATATATTGGTCACGTGCAGGAGTTTGCGTTCCAGGGCTAGAGTTCTATGGTTAATGGTGAAAGGGGAAGGCAACCACTTTCATGTCACTTTTAGCAAGATTCGTTGATTATCCCAGACATATTTTTCACTAAATAACGGCTTCCCATAATTTCATTAATTAGTCGTGCCTTTACTCCGGAAGTGACGTTTAGGGGATTAAGAATTTCCCTCCATTTTGTTTTCATATAGTCTGACTGTCGTTTGTGATAAGTGCGGCTGTCGTTTGTGTTTGTTTGTCAAGGTGCCGCACAGTTGCTGCGTACCGGGGTGTACTCATTACCGTCTCGAGCACTTTGGGTATGCCATTACACCACTTTCCGAACGATGACACGCTCCGCCGTATTTGGCTCGTTCGTGTGGAGAACGCAACTTTAACGTCCACGCAACATACAAAGCAGTAGAGAATTTCCGAGTGTGTGGCAAGCATTTTCTGCAGTTGTATTACGAAAGAGATATGTAAATGGAATTGATGAACGTTTCTGCAAAACAACGCCTGAAGAAGGGTGACATACTGTCGCTTTTGTGCCCAGTCGTCACCTCCGTGAAGTGCATTTTTGAAGCAAGTAGCATCGCGAGCTGTGGCCTCTACAGTGACTAGAGGCGCCTCATCTACTGTCACCCGTGCCTTCGAACGTACCCCAGAATGTGCAAGTCCGTGAACTAGTAGTGATTCCCCCTGTGTTGGACATCGTTGTCTCCAGTCCAGAGCCTGTAAGCAGCCCTGCAACGATGTTGAGTAGTGGCAGTGAATAGAGGCCAACTTCCACACAAATGGGGAGGACTGTTCGTCTTCTAGTGATCATGCCGGTGAGCCAAACTCCGATAAGTTTATTGTGGACTTTGCTAATGTATTGGAGCTATTTAGAAGGTGTCAGGTGTGGGGCGAAGGAGTCACACGGCTGGATCCAAGCGGTTTGGGCGCTCAGGTCACCATCCAGTGGGAACAGCATAGGAATTCCATTGAGGTCGGCATAAAAGTGCACACCTTGGATTTAAACTAAGACGTCCCACCACGTCTGTCCTCAGTCTGTGCCTCATCCCTCTCAACAGTTGTCTGTATTCTGCCTCATATATCCACCGACTCCTAGTACAAGATAAAAGATTCCTAAATTCAACGTAATTGAGTTCTCTAACAACCTAGCTTGTCGTAAAATTCTCGTCCTTGGGAAGTGGGGGCGACAATTTTAGGAAACCAGCACAAAAATAAAAGTAGAACGTACACTGTATCCTCACAGTAACTCGAACGCACTAGAAATGAAATTGCGGGGAATTCTTGCCCCCTAAACGTCACTTCCGGAGTAGTGCATGACTAATTAATAAAATTACGGGGAGCCGTACCTAACTGAAGCATATGTCTGGGATAATCAACGAACTGAATTTTACTAAAATTAACATGAAAATTTGTGCCTTCGCCTTTATTACATTACCTATTCTCGACTCCACTGGCTAAGGCCACGACTAGACTAATAGTATCTGAAAGTGTCATGTGAATTCAGATCCGAAGTTAGCCAATTTTGGACCTGTATCAGGTCCCTAGTTAACCTAATACACAACGTAGACTGGAAAGACTGTAAGACCGTGCACTACGTAATTAAAAAGAATAGTATGAATCCTGCTCTATACTTTCGATTCTTCAGTAGAGGTGTGATTATATTTCCCCAACTAAAGCAGTTACAAACATTCGCCCCCTCAAAGAAGCTGACATTTGATCCAGATCAACACAAAAAATAGGTCTCATCATTTTCCTCACTCACTGGGACTTGATTTATGGTGGTACAAAAAACTGGCAGATCGGGTTTGCTCGAAAAATGCTCCACTGATAACGCGACACGCCGTCACAAGTCAGCCTGTAGAGCTCGGTCTCAAGCATTGGCGAACTGTCCAGAAACCGCATTGGTTTTGGCTAAGGAAGACTTGAGACCAATTTCATTACGGAAAAAGTTCCGAATCAAACGTTGTTTTTGTTATAAAAAGGCGGGTTCAAAGACGCTTTAATTTCAAACTTTCAGGGGAAATTGTGACAACAGAGCGCAGAGAGTTCTTGACAAGAAGTTTCCACTACCGTACTTCCTGAAAAACCGAAGACAGCCGGCTCGTTACTGGTTCCACATGAGCAGTAGGGGGCATGGTTCACCATACCACGTATGTTGCATCCCAACACTGAACATTACGCGCCTTATTATTAATTTACCTAGAGTAGGGCATGTTCGCAAACCAATGACTTACAGGTATAAGAGGTCATTGGCCCGCATTCCCATCTGGGAGTTTCCCCCTACATCACGGAGGGTGGTACAAGGCCGACACCCTCGAAAACAAATATGTAAAATGGCATTTTGCCCAATTGTCACTTTGTTCGTTAGGTGGTAATAAGAGTCGCTTGTCTTTAGTTATCATTCTCCAAAATTATACTGCTAATTTTGTAAAAAATCATCCCGTCAGTAATATACATGTACTCTACAATGTATCTAAGCCTCACGACTTCGACATGCTGAGCCAAACAGCCTCGTTGTGGTGACAAAGATCTGCAGCCAGATAAGCCCCGTTCAATCGTTCGTGATGTTTGGGATTTGATCCATGAACGACAGCGCCCACAGTCACAACTTTTGCTTCTCTGACTTTGGTATCTACCTCATAAAGTTTCCGTATTTAAAGTGCTCATAACACGATTTTTTTCTCACCGCAATTAATAATAATGACGATGATGATGATGATGATGATGATGATGATGATGATGATAATAATGTTTATTGTACGCAATTAATAGGAAATAGACAATGCCCCATTCATGAGTTAAAACATCACCTACCCGAGTTCTGAGAATGTTTCCACCGACAAATTTCATCACTTCAGTTCTTACGAGAGACGAGTCCGATCCTGTATAGTCTGGGCGCCTTCCCAACCCCTGTGTTGCCACGCGGCGACACTGTGGGGGTCTTGTCGTTGGAGAAGCTGTGTATTGACAATTGAAAGCTGTGGTCTAAGCATGCTAGGTAGCACTCATGTCGCTTACCACGTTACACGCTGTACCACCGCCAACCTGTTGCAACCGACACACGTCTTACAACCCAAATATTCCAGTTCAGCATTTTGTTTAACGTGTCGTTCAGTCTTAAGAAAGATTTTATCGTACCAGTTAAATTTTTTCAATTATATTAAAAAACATTAGGTTATTTTATTCAAATGTACGAAAGTGGACATCGAATAGGTGTTAATCAATAAACTTTTCACAGATCGATGGCGTCGACTACATATGGCAAGCGCAACTTCAAGGTCAGAAGAGGTGGTTTGCTCAGCCTCCGCCAGAGTGCTATTTCCAGTGTAAATCGTATTACATGGAAGCCGTTGTCAATCCCGGTGAAGTTGGTGAGTATTGCACAAGAATAAGTTAGCGTTGAAAACGAGTTGTGCTGTGGTAAAGATCTAGATAAAGAAGTCACGCTAACGGAGGGATTAGCTTAACTGATGATCCATAACCACAAACAATTACCCGGTAACCGAAACTACACTGAAACGAGAACAGAACACCGAGTGCTGTTTTAGCAAACGTTTAAATTCCACTGGATCATTTAGTGACAAACTGAACCCAATCCCGCCTTCAAGTTCTCGGAAAGTAGGGAACAAAAACATACAGAACACCGTTGCACTTCTGGATTACTTTACATTTTGAGTTGTGTCCAACTTAAATAAAAACAAACTCCACTCACCTGCGTATTTAAAACGCAATTGATATTAAGTTACACTGTTCGTTTCACCGTTTGTATTTTCTGATTCCAGTGTTTGCTCCAGTGTCAATTTGGTTTCACGGGACTGAAACGATTGGTAGAGACTTCAGCATTGCCATAAATGGGCAGTATATTCCATAATGACATGTGATCCACTGGTCGTGATTAAATCGACGAAAATACATTCGCCTGCTAAAAAATTTTAATGCATTATTTGCATGCTCAGTTGAGCTTCATTGCCCGTAGACGTACAGTACTTTAAGGAATAGTGCGTGTTTTTTGTGGTCATATATACATCGGTGTGCATATTGTCATCGTCTCCTCTACTTTCGGCGGACGTCTGTCCTGCGACCATCCTGTGTCCGCTCATTCACATGGCGTCCACATTTATATCCTCTAATTACCTTGTAGAGCTTCGCGAATTTTTGGCAGGTGTGTTCAGATGAAAGTAACACTAGTTGGGAGATGACTTCGTTTAAATCAAAATACCTGAACCAATCTCATTAGAGCCCTTTTATTGGTCAGTGGGGTTGAGTTTAGAAGGTAACTCATGTTTCGTGATTGTGCATGGATGGAGAGAGAATGATTTAATCTAGCAATTCATTTATTACGTAACAGCCACTAACCAACGCATGTGGGGCCTGTTGTAACTTAACATGGCGTGAATACTGCGTACAATTTTATCGTTAAGCGTTCATTCGTGCCCTCTGACGGTCAATCCTTTGTGCATCTAACGGCATAACTTCATGTCGATCGACTACAGTGCTTTTCAGCGAAGCAACTGAAATCAATCTAATTCTGACAATGTAGTGAGACGCTATTCAGTGAAAATGTGCTAGGACTGTAGAAGCAAGTTCGTTATGCGTGAATACATCATTGCGTGATCTTGGATAACAGTCGAAGTTCAGACGCATTTGGCTTAAGAGTTTTCAAAGGAGAATGCCACAAAAACAACGTATTTTGTATCAGTTTGGATCGTCGAGAAGTTCCACTGGTAACAGCAAGTTCAGCTCTTCTGCCTAACACCAGGCGGCAGACGAAAGTGCTGAAATTAACCAATGACGTCACAGGTTCTAACACAGTCGATCTGCTCAGCAGTTCACAAGATGTTCACTGGTGTCAGCTTATTGCTTGAATTCATCGTTTTACATCAATAAATCATCAGCATTGGATGTTAACCAAATACAAAAAGCACTGAGTTTTTAAACAAATGGGTCGTTTTATTTCGCTGCTAAGGTTAATAGAAGTTTTGAACCTACCGTAGCCCACAAAGTTCGGTAGGCCAACTTACCGTGGTCGGTCGAGGCAAATTGGAGTCTGTTCTGTAATACTGTAAATTAGCAATATTCTTCCGTGAAATACAGACAGTAGAGCATAATCGTGTGCTGTAATTTTAGACTTGTCATTTTTTTCTGTTGTAAACACAAAAGGCTTGTTATAACCCAATGGCTTGGAACCCCATCAGGCCCGTCGCGGCCGGACTGGAGACTTTACTGGGTTAGTCGGCTGCAAAAGTTGAAAATTAAACTTCCAGTCACGAAAAGTCTAGGCAAGTGAATCAAATAAATAATGTGCACGTGAATAGTTCGGTGAAATCGCCGAGAAATTGCAAATCTACTTACTCATTGGGGGGCCGCGAAGCCAAGTTCCCCTTCCAAAGAAACGTACAGGGAAAAGTTGTACAATAACAATGATTTGAATAATGTATATATATCTAAATAAAGATTCCTCTAACATCTGACCATAGCATAAAAAATCGAGTCATAGTTTCGCAACAGCTTTCTATCAACAAACACTGAATTAGCATGCGCTCTCACGGCGGTCAATTAGTTTTACTGCATCTGAAGCCTGGAAAAGCACTATGATTTATCATTGTTGATTTCTCAAAACATTTGCACTCACGAACACTCCCAAGGCATTGCATCTAATGAGACAGACTTTGACATTTTTGTTTCAGTTTGATATTAACATTGGTTAAGTTGACAACAATTTTTGTTGAAACACAATACTGGCCACGGACACTAAGATATTTCACGGACTCATACTTGGTATTAGCGGTGTACTTTTCGTTGTGTACTGCCGGGAACCACTTCCGAAAACGATGTACCCGCTTTCTTTGCATCTTCATGGTTCGCATAAGCAGGAACAATACGGCACACCATAGCAGCGCACACTCAACTGAAGAACCACTGCTTCGCTTCCTCACAGGTTTACGCGACACCTTTTGGTGAGGTGAGATTGACTATACATGTACGAGGTGGTGTGGATATAGACCGACTAATTAAATCGGGCGGCGTTCTCCTTTACAGCTAACAGAGGCAAAACGAAATAACCTGATTCAGACACCATGGTAGCATGCTATGAGCACACTGACAATAACGGCATGTAGCTAGGCTAGCGCTCTCTGCAGCGGAAAATTTCAACTAAATCACGATTAAAACAATCAAACGTCTTATCGATTATCCGCGTTCTACGATTTGACGCTCCTTAAACGACGCTCCCATTGGCCAATTCTGAAACCAACCGCTCACTCAGTAGAACTGCATTTCGAAGTTGGTCAAGCCTTGTATGAGTTACACAGCCTTTCGTAACGCAACACGAGTCGACAGAATCTCACAACCCACAACGCATTTTGCCACACCAAGCAGGAAGTATTGTTCTCGGCAGTATGTTAAGGTGTTTTTCAAACGATATTTCACTTGTACATGTACATGTTAGCTAGCAAAAATCACATGATTTTATTTAATAATATCATTAACAATGCCATCTTGTCCTAAAACATCATGAGGTCGTTAAAGGAGGATGCCATTAGTCTATTTTACCGTCTTAACCGGTCTATATACACAACGCCTCTTATGCGGTCGACCTCACCTTGCCGAGAGGTGTCGCGTTAACCTGTGAGGAAGGTGAGAAACGATACAGCGACGTCAGTGATTCGTCTCCAGAGTGAACACCGCTATATTGCGATGTCGTTCCCCCTTGTCCGAACTATGAAGCTGCGAAGAATGCGACTACCTCGAGAGCCCGAAATGCTTAGGATGTGGATGAATGAAAGGTACGCTGTTAATAGCAAGTATGAGGCCGTGAAACATCTCCGTGTTTGTGGCCGGCATTTCGTCGACAGTGATTTCTCTGACGAATTCCGGCGTACCAACGAACCATCCATACCCTGCCTTCCGTTACCTGTGCATATTCACGGCGCCTCTCTAATGTTTCTTGATCAGTGTATTCCGGTTCGATCTGATAGCCTGTGAAACCTAACGATCCGACCCGTGAAGACCTTCGTCGGATGAGCTCTTGACTATGTCGGGATAAGCGCCGGGCGAGTTGCCATGTAGACGTTAATTATTCTGCGTTAATTATTCTCATCCTAACCAATGCTTATATGAAACTGAAACAAAGCCTGTCTCATTAGATACATTTTGTAATGCCTTTGCAGTATTCGTGAGAGCACATGTTGAGAAGCCAGCAATTAATAAACCACTGCGTTACCGGCTTTTGATGCGGGCAACAAAGGTAATTGACCGGGAACTGAGGCCGTGTGAGCGCATACTAATTCAGTGTTTGCTGACAGAAAGCTGTTGAGAAACAATTACTCGATTTTATATGCTATGGTCACATGTTAGGGGAATCTTTACATTATTCAAATCATTGTTACTGTACAACCTTTGCCCTGACGGTCTGTGGAAGGGGATCCCGACTTCGCGGCCCCCGACAAGTAAGTAGATTTTCAGTTTCGTGGCTAGTTTGCATAAATAATTACGTGCACATTATTTCTTTGTCTCGTTATTATAGTCTTTTCGTGACTGGAGGTTTAGTTTCCAACTCAAGCTGGTTTATGTTCGTGCCAGTCCCGGTGGCCGCGACGGGCCTGATCAGGTTCCGAGTCACTGGGTCTGGATAACAAGCGTTTAGTGGTTTTGAAGTCCGACCAATTGTTAATTCCCCATCCCTTGAATCCGTTCAGTAACAAATTTCTTACTCTTCGTTTTACCCCACAATTAAACGTAGTGATAAAATTTTGCAAATTATTCCCGCGGATCATGCATTCAATATATCTATCCTGAGCATCACAATCCACTGTTCAAACATTCTCACTGAGTACAGTACATTATAGGTAAACTAATTTAAAACACACTCTTCTAATACTAATTCCCTGGGAATCTTTGGTCCTGATTTTTATGTTGCATTCATGGCGAGTCACAAAACCAAAAACAAGTGCCGAGGAAGGAAAGGACAGTCAACGGCTTTACTTCCGTTTCACAACACAAGACTAAGTAAACTCGTGGAAAACAAAACCTGAAAATGTGAACACCCCAATCAGGGACAAATAATTGAGTGACTTTGTGAAAAAGACTGTAAATGCCTGAAAGCAGATGCACAACTGAATAATTTTTATTTATATATTGACGGGCAGGGGGATAATTTTCTAGACTTTGTTAATACAAGTTCAACGTTAAAACCGCACCGGGATTCCACTTGAATGCACTGATACTCCGTAAAATGTAACAATTTCGTAAAATGTAACAGTTGTTACATTTTACGTTGCTAAGCCTCTCCTAAAATGTTACAAATTGTTATATTTTATGTACTTGCTACATTTTACGTCGAATGCACATGCGAGAAATGTACCATTGTTACATTTTACGAAACCAATGTCACGTTACAAAGAGAACGACCAAAATCAAGAACAAGTGGAATCTGACACGGCCGGGGCGTACTTGAGTATTTTGGACGAAGAGTACCGCCCGAAAAAATTGTACAACTGCCGCTTTAGAGAGTGGGCTCGGACAAAAAAGTGACTCATTTAGAGACTAATTTTGTGTAAAAATTAACATTTTCGCACAGTCGTGTTTCAGTAATTCAGAAAAAGCATCCTTTTAGAGAGTATTTTGTCAAAAATGACATCATGATTTTGGAGAGTATTTTTACTGTAAAAACACCCTTTTGGGCGGCACTTTTCGTATACCTTTTCTATAGGAATGCCCACCGGGCTGACACGGCATGAATTTGGCAACCCATCATCATTTTTATTATTATTACATTACTATTACTACTATTACTGCTATTACTACTATTACTACTACTGATATCACTACTATTACTTCTTTCACTACTATTCATCGTTATCGGCATCGTTAACATTATTATTATTATTATTATTATTATTATTATTATTAATATTAATATTTTTCAATTTATTTAACGAGGACACAGTGCAATGCACAAAATACAGGACTTAGCAAAGTGCTAATACACCATGGTCCTCAAAGATTTTAAAATCATCTCATTTATGGTTCAGTGTTTTCACCGGGCATCCCATAATGGACAGCGAGTGCTATTTCAAATGGATTTTAACGGTGTTCATATGTTCCGCCTTAACGATATTGTGAGAAACGTCTTGATCGCTGTGAATGCAGAGTAAGCCTATTTTTTGAAACGAGGAGGTTGAGATTCAAAATCTTGTTTAGACGTGCGCCAATTAAACTTCAAAAATATATTATTTCCGAACTATCGACAAGCACGGTATTGTTTGTAATGTAACTATATCCCTTTGTAGTTTGCCACGAAGAACTGAATTCACACTGTAATCTTTCACTTGCGACTTACATTTAAACGTGTTCCTTTCCAAAGAACTGGGGCTCGTTCCACGATGATGGGTAAGTTCAAAAATTGCGTTATGTTGAACACTGGAAGCAGACATTCTTCGATTACTGACAGCTAGTCCGATATGGCTGCTGTCACCGGGTCATTAGAATAGCTGGTAACGGACGTAAAAAACACGCAACAGTTTTACGTAGAACGGGAGACTATATTTTTAGAAGAACACAGTGATTTTAACTAGGTTTCATTGAAAGTGGGTTGCATGGAATAAACGTCGACGTCAGCAATGTTTGATATGCACTTTTTATGCGATGTAGCAAAAGGGTTAATTTATCCCATACACGTTGAATCAGTCGAATGCAATACGGCCATGTAATATTGTTTTCCGTATTCACCTCCCGCACTACTTCAACAGTGACCTCTGACATGGAAAGTTCAAAAGGTTGGTCAATGTCGACTCGGCCTCGTTAGCTGGTTCGATCATCAAACATTCCGAATATAGTTTAAATTAATACAATTGCAGCTGTGGTCATAACGATCAAAATGCAATCAGGTCCCAATCTTTAGATCTGGAACAGAACTGCAAATTATTTGACAGTTCTGTCTTAGTTTTCAATTGCTAAAAAGTATATCGTCTGCAACTCAGGCGCCGATTTCTCGGTAACAAATATTGTTGTTGTTTAACTATTTCCAGGAGATGTTTCAAGTTCAATGCACAGTTACCGTTGTTTTCATCTTCGTTATCTCTTTTCAAGTAATAAATCGTTATATTTAAAACTGTTTCTTTTACAAGAGAAAACTTGCAATCTAACGCACAAGTACATACATATAGAATGGCATACGCCACGTGAACAGTCTGAGTGAAGTATTTAAAAATCTGCTGAAGAAATGGAAGAAACTTAGGAATTTGAAGCGTATGGGATAAATACAAAACGTACCTCGATTGGCGTAGATGAAGTAATATCCCACTCGACATTATTCCGCGTATCCACCTCGACCTTCGGTCTCCGTCGATACGCGGAATAATTTCTCGTGGAATATTACTTCATCTAAGCCACTCTCGGTACGTTTTGTGTATGTACCGAAATTCCCTTATCTGCTTACAACCACGCGTGTTGCTGACAGTGATCTGCAACACAAAAAATGGCGCCTCATGAGACACGTGACTTCACGTCTATTAATACTAGAATGTCCTGTCTCTGTCTTTATTTATATGCGCTTCGGACTAACGAATATTGTTATAATGACAATTTTAATTGATATTTTATCTTTAAAGATTATAGACACATCTATAAAATCGAGAGCAATCGGAGAAAAAAGTCGTTAAGGGCGTGAACCGTTTTCCTAAGTGTGAGAAATACCGCAAGCTCATGAAAAAAGATGTCGCTTTCGTAAAATGTAACAATGGTGCATTCGACGTAAATTGTAACAATTACATAAAATGTGACAACTTGTTACATTTTAGGACAGGCCTAGCAACGTAAAAGGCAACTGACGTAAAATGTAACTTTTTACGAAATTGCTACATTTTACGGCGTATCAATGCACCCCGATTTCACGTTAGCGCTGATGGGACGCAAAAAGGTAACAATTTCGTAAAATGTAACAACAGTTACATTTGATGTCATTGTTACATTTTACGTTGCTAGGTCTCTCCTAGAATGTTACATTGAATGTAATTGTTACAATTTACGTCGAATGCACATGCAAGATATGTACCATTGTTACATTTTACGAAAGCGACGTCATATTTCGTGAGTTTGCATGGTATTTGTCAAACTTAGGAAAATGGTTCACACACTTAACACCTCGTCGAATTTACAGATGTGTCCCTATGTGCTTTTCATCATTTCTTTACACGAGTAGTGTTGAGATATTGCCAAAATGTACAACGTACATCTTCCAGGATAAGGTAACAAGTTTCTTATTTTTACGTGTAAGTCGTTCTTGCAATTTTTTGTTGACACTGACACGTCATAAACCAGTTGTGTATCCGGCATTAAAGTAAACTCACTCCACTTGGTAAGCACAACAATGACATCGTATTTGGCTATTATTTATGGTATGTTTTCGTGAACAAACGACAATAAAAAATTTTTTTGATGGAGAATTAAAAAAATTAAACCTTTACCAACAAACCATAAAAGTATCTGGTGGCAGAGAACTACACTGTACTTTGATTAAAAACAATTTAGCCTGTTCTTCCCGTTCTATGCCGCATTGGTATTGGATGAAATTTTTTTGCTCACACATAAATATATGTATGTGCACATTATCCTCATCTCTGTTCGGCTTGGGTCTGTCTTATTTAGATCCACAGACAGTCCGAATTCGACACTTTTCAAGTAAAATATTACAATCATGCGCACACCCAGCCTAAAATATAGAGGGCTCGAAGTTTTCGTTATGCGGACCTTTTACTGGAAAAATCAACGAGCAGTAAAAAAATAAGAAAACGGGGCCACTAGGTTAAGGCCTACGAATTGTGCATCCGCGCCAAATTCCTGTGGACTTTGTGGACTTTTGTCTCGTTTACTTCTTGTTTCATTTAGGGGAACCTTTTTTTCCCAACTCCCCAAATTGGGGGCCATTCGAGCCCTCCCCCCCGGCTGCGCCCATGATAATACAATGTATATTCGAACTGACAGTAAATATCAACGTCGTTTTCACAAACTAACGAATAAATTATTGTGGCGAGCCGTTTCTAGTGTCTGCAGACTATAATACATGTAAGACCAGTTCGGAATAGAAACAAGTGTGCTTTGGTCGGTGACAGAATTGTCTTGATTTTGACTGACTGCTTTTGAGTTGAGGATAGAGCAGCATCACCTTGCGAGAACAACACGCTGTATGTTGCAAGGAACCGTGTGGCTATCGTCTTGGACGAATTTTCGCAAAAATGTATCAAAATTCAACCGTTCCCTTAATGTTGCCCGCAGGTATATCATCTCTGTTCTTTAATCTCTAAATAGAACGATGGATTATCTATATTGTCGTTCACGACCCTTATGCCCGGCGATGTTATCTCCCCACTTTTGACCTCTGTTTAGCTGTCCTACTAAATTTGGTAGGGCAAAAGGATAGCAAACCACCGTGATCACACGTCAGGGAAATGATTTTTGTCACATTTTCCCTTGCTTGTGTATGCTTCCTCCAAACTCCATCAACTGGTTACCCCATCACTGCGTCATGGTTTAGGAACCGTTACTCAGCAAGCGAATGGGATGAAGCGTTGGATGCCTTCAAAAGCATAGGTGGGAACCGGGTTATTTTAGAAGGCGGAAAGATGGCTTTGAAGTCAAAAGATATCATATTGAAGGACCCTGATTTTCAGATGTGTACGTCAACTTATGGAACAGAAGAGGTTTCTTGTGTAAACGAGACGGAGAACTATCTTTTACACACGAAGAAGTTAAATATAACAGCTTGGATGACGTACCAGTTCAACGAAAAGTTCAACGATAATGTAGTAATGCGTTGTCCGAAACTGGATGCAAAGTTCACGAAAAACGGACATACTTTCTACCGCGTTGTTGTTCCTCGAAAAATGTAAGTATTTAATAATTTATGTTAGGAATTAGGATGGAAACACGTTGATCAAAGAAAGTGCAAACAAACACACGACCAGACTCAATATATACAGTAACAGAACAGGGCTTTTACCGTATGGTGAGCTGTTTTACTTGTCTATGTGGGAATCTTTTTCAAAAGGAATGATGCTAAGCCAAAGTGAACAGCAAATTGTCTCATATAATTGTTTAGCCGAGTCATTTTCGTGTGTTCAAAGAGTTGTATTACAAGTCTGATGCACGAAAAGGAAAGCATTTTATAACGCGAGCAATAAAAATGAACATCAGTTGAAAAAACGGCATTTAAACCCTGCCATGGCTCGAAGGCAAGGTATTGTTTAACCTACGACATCCATGCAGCAAGCGAAAGCGCGTCACATGGTCATCACCTATGGGACGCTACCATTGTATTCCTTGTTGCGTTCACATCATCTAAAGTCAGTACTTCCGTAGGCGTAGAAACATGTATAAAGTGGTATCCGCTATCTCTAAAATGCTGTCAGCGCGGGGCCCCAAAGGCGCGGGTCCATAGCATTTACTTCTTCCGCTCATTGTTAATCCAGCATTGATAAATTCTCACTCAAGTAATGCGACATGATTGATTAAGATTCGTGTGTGAATTTGAGTCGTGTCTAAGTTCGAAAGTTGCATAAAACAATCCCAAATAGGAACGCAACTAAATTCCCTAAATATTCCCTCTTATTTTTGAGCTTGTGAGAACACTGCTTGTCCTTTCTTGTGATGTTTGAATCTCGTTACTAAGGCAAATTTTGGCTTTGATACAACGCGAGATTGAAGTCTATATTGAATTCTCAATAATATTGAAAATAAGTTGGGATCTTCAATTCATGCAAATCCCCTAATTTACGGACTAAGTCCCTAATTATTATGACTCAATTAAGGCGTCAGTTTTTACGCATATTATTAGAAAATGGCGTTAGTCTAAGGGGAGTTCATAATGAAGATAAAATGATAGAAAAAATATTTCATCTATGAGAAAAGAACAAAACAACTACGCAAAAGATTTAGGAAACTTTGTTGAGTCCCTATTTGGGACTGTTTCATGCAAGATGCACTGGATCCTACGCCAGGAATGCAAATTTGAGTGCCAAAGCACACGCTTTCGGTGATTTGTCACGTTCAGTCACTCATTTTTGAATTTTGCTCGCGTACCGATCTAAATTAGTACCGAATTCAGATGAAGCATTTGATCAGAAAACGTTTCGAACGCTTAAAACGAGCCTTCCCAAAATCGTCCTATTTGGGAACAAGTCAGATATAGGTACATGTAGTTCGCCAGTTAGGATTCACAGACTGAGATCAGCCTGGAGTGCTCGGAAATCTGAAGGATAAATTGCTGTTTTTGTTGCGAATCCAAACACTTGTTGAACTCCAGTGACACCACTTTTCCACTTCATTTCTTTCATTTTAGCGCATCTCGTACCGTTTCGCGAAGTACATTTATACGGCTAAGGTCTGCATGTTTGACAAACGGATTTTTTTTCACGGGGCTAATATGAACCCAGTCTGACCAGCGTTTGACATTAGACGCACACCGGAAGACAACCTGGAGACCGAACTCCTGCCGAAGTCAAATTTTTATGGTCGAATATGTTAAGGTAGCGCGAAAAGTGACATCAACCACTTCCCATGAATTTATTGCGCAATAGTTAAAGATATAAGCAAACTACTTACCTCCATTAACCTGCTGGTTTAGCACGGAAACCACTTTTTCGTCCATTTTCGAATTATTCGAAACAGAAACGAGTTGATGCCGTGTTGTTACCGTACACGGCCGCACAAGCGTTAGCATGACTTAAGGAAACAGTCGAAAAAATGAAGAGTAGATTTTTTTGCTGTCTTATTTGTCGCCCAAACTTATGTTGAAAGGTTTATTCAGTCTGTTGTTGTTGTTGCATCACCGAAGTCATTCTCAAAAATGAAACCGTATTCTTGTGCATTTCTTAACATCAACTGGTTAGAATATCTAATGTTATTTTCCCAACAATCAGAATGTTCAAAAAACTACTTACAGTAGTTCAAATAACCAATGAAAAGATTTGTAACTTGATTTTTTCACTGCTCTACCTTTCGTATCACTGGGAAACGTAAAATCTGCAATGTGGTGCAAGCTCGGACGACACGAAGGCAGATCAGACGAGCGTTCTCACGTATCAGACGTCCGATCTGCATTCTGTTTGTACGGTACGTGAACTCTGTATTACTCTCGTGGGTCGTTGGAATTGATGTGGTTTTCAGTCGAATGGAAATCGACTGGTTTCGCTACCGGACGCTTGATGGAATTGCTAACTGGAGTACTTTTCAATATTTTAGGGATTACGACTGTCAAAAAGACTTTCTGCCAGGGTCCGGGGTTGTTGTAATTCTGACCAGTTTTTACGGTGCGGACCCTCAAGAGTTAGTGATGGCGAGTGCCAAACATCGTAACATGTCTGTGTATTTGGGGATTCCTCGTGTGCCAGAACTTCCCAAGACCATGGATAACCAAACAGCCAAGAGCATCGTGTCGGCTTATCTGTTCTTTTTGACTGACAGGTTAATGTTAAATCACCTCCGAAAGTACGGCCCACCCGACTCAAACAAGCAAGAACACGACAGGCTAAGATGGTACATATCTGTATTCTCAGAAGACGTCATATGCAATATTTCCACCTCTAATAATATGGGAGTTGATTTTCATCTTGAATCCGGACTCCCTGCAATGGCGGCACCTCTAGCCGGATATTACTCAGCGGATACGATGCCATTGACAGAACTGCAGCAAGATGTCGCTAGCGATCTTCTTTATATATCATGGCCGTGTTTCTACGCTACTTTAAACGTCTATGTGAAAATGGCGTGGTTTTTAAGTGGTGTCAACATGGGATTTGTTCTCTCACCTTCAGTAGATATGCGTAAAGAGTCTCCAAAATCTTCAATAGATGATCACGTTCGTGGGATGAGGTTCCTCGTGGATAACATGGTGATAGTTTCATTCGGTCGCTATATCATAGCAGTGCACGAAGGAAGAGGGTGTGGCCAATCTGCTTACTATTGGCCGACGCAATCTATGGCATCAATAGCGGACACAGATCCAACCTTGGCAAAGATTTTGAATATCAATTCATCAGTGACTTTCGACGACGTGTACACGGGAAGTTTGCAACAGGTACATTTGAATCGCCAATGAAAGTTTGAGGCTTACAAATTTCAAATGTAATGTTTTAATAGTTGTTGGGTGTGACATTATTCACGATAACAGTAAACATTCTGTTTCAGCTGGTTACGGAACTGACAAAACTAAGAAACACCCGAGAAGACTTTTCATTGATGATGGTTTTAGAAGCATATGAGGGTTTAACTGATAACCCCTGCGAGGAATCGGGTAGGCAAATCTTGTAGAACGATTAAGCTGTCTTCAAAATAGCCTTCGGTAATTGTCGGTACTGACCTGCCCAGATGTTGGAAGCGCTTAGACCTTTGAAAATACCATTGAAGAAAACCTCTTCGGAAAATTGTCATGCCAGTGTAGGCGGGCCTATCCGACTACGCGATTTTCAAAGATAACTTACTTAATTGTTTCGCCTGTAGGCAAATGCGCGCAAGCTTCAACTACAGGTATAGCCGGTTGCCCTTTGTATATGTGCATTCAACACATTTCCTTTTTTGACACAACCACGTCCATATTAAAGGAGAATGTCACCAAAACAACTTTATTGTATTCATTTAGATCGAGTAGCTCCACTCAATAACAGCAAGTCCAGTTCTTTTACCTAACACCCGATGGCAAACGGAGGTGTTGAAGTTAAACAATGACGTCACAGGTTTTAACACAGTCTGCTCATCAGTTCACAAAACGCTTACTGGTGTCAGTTTATCTCTTGAATTCATCGTTTTACATCAATAAATCATCATATTGTAATATTGTTTTGTTTTGAGTTCAGTAACGGCGTAATTACGCTTTGGAATGGCGACTTCAATGGACGTACTCTGTCGGAAATTCCGGAATACCGTTAATTTATAGATGGCGCTGTTATCAAATACAGTTTCATTTGCATATGGAGAAGATTCCCGGAGTTTCTAAAATTTGCGTTAACTTTTTTACTTACTGAAAATAAAGCATTATCAAAGTACGACTATAATATCAATAATATACCTGAAACCTATTCGAAAAATGCTATTTATTGATTAAACGTCAATTTTCTGTCACACTTGTGCAATATATACCGAATGGGCGAGATAAAGAAATGACTAGTCAGAGAATTTAGTTTATGAGATAAAAGCTCTCAAAGCTTACGCCTAGGGTTTCACCTTTGGAAGAACTGTCTTTTGTAAGGAAATATTGTCATATTCAAAGCGCCACAGCTCCGCTAGGTTACATCTTCAGCGACCGAATTTGTGTCATTGTGTAGGTTACAATGACGCTAAAAACTCTTTTGGTCATTTCAACCTATTAACTCCCGTTTTGTCCCCCGTTGATGTACCCTTGGGGACTCGCTTGAGTGATAAAAACATGATTCAATAAAAACAAATATTTATGGAATGCATGATTCTTGATGGATGGTCTTTCACTTCATTTGCCGTATAACTCACATACAATGTAAACCGTAAGTCGCGCTTGCTCCGCGTTCAGTAGACTTTGTAAGGGGTTTTCAAAATTTGCTCCCAACGTTTGACGGTTGACTGTTATTTTGTTTGAAAAAGCTGGGTGACAAAGTCGTCGTTAATATCTGTTATAGGCAAAACCGGGAATGATTTCCTTTTACGACTTCATCTTTCTTGGATGGTTTGTTCATCATAATTCGCGTAAATATGTGTACCCTCTCGCAAATGCTGTTACTTAAAACATGCATTTTAAAAAAAGCTTGCTTACCCAGTTTCGTGGAAATTAGGAGCGTTTACATTTGTTCTGGGAAATCACTGAGCCCTACCGTGCTTAGCCAGAAGTGAAAGTGAGACGACCAGACTTGCTCTGGGGATCACTGATCCTTCTGGGTAGAAGATTATAATGAAATGACCAGACAAGCGGAAGCAGTGGTGTTTGTGGACGCCATCTATGGACAATTATATAACGTTGTTCAAATACCTACCGTAGCAGATGAATGTGGCTTACTTGGGTACGGACTTCGCAACTTCTTTCTAAAGAGCGTAATGACTATACTTACATAAGAGAGTTCTCATGAATTTTAAATCAGGTGTTTTGTGCAATTGGGCTCTACCTTGGTGGCTTGCGCACGTCTGATGCTATTCAGGTATCGGACCGTCTGCAATGTTTTTTCAACATTTTTGAGTTCTTCACTAAATACACGTTTACACTTGTAGTGGTTCCTTCCACCTCATTTACTTTTGATCGGACTACCAAATCACGCCTTGATCGCGGTCTAAGTGCCACGGGTTTCGGACCTCAGATGATAGGCGCATCGTCATGGGACCCATACTTCCTTTGTACAAGTGGCGGATACAAGAAGAACCTTTACCAAGAGATAGATGCAACGATGGGTGAAACACTCATAATCTCATATTGCGGGTTCCATTCTCCAAACAACATGTCCGTTGTTTTAATTGGCTTCAACGTTGACAAAATGTACACTCGTTATCAGGTAATTAAACAGGTGTTGAAAATCGCTCGGACGTCCACGTATCAATTTTGACAACATGAGGGCCCTGGGTCTTAAATTTACATTGCTCAACTGAGTGCAGAATAAGAAAGGTTGACGCCAGATTGCACTGCATTACTGACTTCAAAGTTTGCCTTTTCAGTCTTCAGAAAGTCTGCTGTTAAATTGACAACAAAGTAGAATGTGATATCTGTGACTGATTTATGTGCTCAAGATGTCACTTAGCCCAGGCTCGTTGCTGACGTGTTGCGCATAGTGATGGACACCTCAAATAAGAAAACTTACAATGAAAAAAATGTCGATGAAAACAATTGCACCATTGTATTTGGCGGTTGATTTAATAATTTCATTACCACTCAATTGTGAAACAATGTCAGAAAAGTACTTCGTTTGCTCAAAATTTTTATATTCTTATTTTTTCTACGTATTTTGGAAGTAATGTGTACAATAATGGTTTTCAAAATGGCGTTTGAGGGCCATATTGCATTGTATCAGTATTCAATATTGAAAATATTGCCACAAAATTTCTCCTCGTATTTGTATCGTATTGTATCGTATAGACGATGTGTTTCATTTGAATTTGGCTTTTCAGTGTATTGTTGTTAAATCCTCTTATTCAAAATGACGCCTGGTCTCATTGGATTTTGTTGACACCAGTGTTAGAAAACTAGTCCTCGAACTCGACGATATAAAATGCGTTGTCATTCGGCTAAATTTCGGATGAAATATTAACGAGATGCGTAAGTTCGAAATTTGACCTGGCGGCCATATTGGATTTTTCCCCTAGCGACCAAGTGCAGGTGATTTCGAATGATTTTTGAATGTTAGAGACTAAAAGATGGATCTCTTTTCTGCTGTTCCCTTGTAGCGGAAACTACGTGTATATACAGAGCCAGTACTAATTCTTTTGTTGCCGCACCAGTACGTGAAGGAGTTGCCTATTTGAAACCAGAAAAAAATTCTGTAACTGAAATTTGACTTGCCCCGCGAAGAATTTAACTAAACCGGATCAGCTTCAGTTGCTATACAGAACCACGTAGCATAATGTTCTCATACGTTCCCCCGTTTTTCGTCATTATCACATTTTTTCTTTGTTGTAGGTTGTTTGGACAGACTATTCCAAGACTGAACATCAAGAGCATCTTTATGTCTACTACGTTGAGGCAGATTACGGTAGACAGCATGGTCTTGTAGATGGCCTCGTCTACGTCATGCTTTATGACTTTCAGAACGTTCGAAACATCCAACCGGGAAGCAAAGTTGTGGTCAGTGTGCCAGGCACAGAACAGGAGTGCATCTACGAAAGTTATTCTTAAACATCTGGAATAAAGAAGAAATGTATGTCAAATTTTGGTGATTGTATTTGCTTATCGGGTTACATGACTTTCGTGTTAAATGAATAATATTTTATTTAATTGACATGCCATATTAAGAAGCATTGCATATTGTGAGTAAGTCTACATCATACACCTGTATGTATGCAGTTTCTCCTTTGTTTGGTGGGCAGAAAAGATGGGAGCCGAAGACCGTGCCACTTGTAGTTGAAATACCTTCGATGGTCGGAGTCTATTTCTTCAGTGCGTATTAAACACGACCCGTTATTCGGTTGAGAGCCCTACTTTTCCATGTCTGTACTTCCTGAATACAGATTTACTCCATGTCCTTTCGCGTAATTGAAGCGGTTGATGACAACTTCGGCATTGCCCGGCTAACTCCTTGTTGTTTTAGTATTAACTTGTGACCCGATGCTTGTCAATGCATTAGGCAATAAATGCATGCATATTATTAAATATATTGTGCTCTCATGTTCAGTATTCCTCGCCCCAACTTAAGTGTAATAAGACTGCGTGACCTATCAGAAGCGCTTCTCGTATATTTACGTAATTCGTGATAAATATATTGTCCGCGACTTTGAGCAAAATTGGAACTAAAAGCAAAAGCCGGCAACATCCATTTTAGGCGCTCAACGTACTTTAGGGGGTCCTTGTGTGAAACATATGGGTTTCCATTCTCTTTTCCTGATCGCTTACAATGCAAATATTCTTTTGTAATAATTAGTTTACCCTTAAAATAATATTTTCTTTCACGTGTTTCAGGAATTTCTGCGAGGGCAGAAAGTAAATACTACCAAGAAAAGTGATTTATTTTCAGATCGCTTTGCAGAGTTCATTTACGTATTCTTGACTTTTATGTTAGGCAAATGATTTTCGCTGACAATTCTTTTCAATACCGATATTCCACTTGCTTCCCCATTAGAGGGCGTCCGTGTAGCCATCTATGTTTTTCATTGCATTCACCCAAACGACCCTTCCACAACACCCTTAAATGGCGCAGTGACTATGGACTTTTTACCTTTAAGAGCTCAGTTTAGGTTCTTTAACGAACGTTATTTTAACGGACTCACGATATGTCGTTAATTTCCACATGTCGTCTGGCAGCTTGGGCAATCAAAATTCTGTGGTTACTACTTGTGTTAAAATTTGATTGGATAAATTATTTCGAAATAATTACTATTTGCTTAGGAAAGAGTTGTAAAAAACAGTTATTTATTTAGGAGTAGCTTTGTTACTGAATTTTGAAATATTTATTACCTCATAACTTATATACATTTCAGTTTGCAAAAATTGCCATGTTGTATAATGTTATGATATCTAAAGTGACGTTTCTTCATTACATATACGAGTAACCTTTTCGTGAAAATCATGATAAACACTGACAAACTGACCAAAACAAACCTGTCAAAATTGATGACATTTTCACAGTTTTTACTCGCCAACGCAGTGAATGGTCTGATTGCGAATGAATCTCGTTTATGACATGGCAAGGTCAAAGATACACTTTGTGTGGCTGATTAACCGGGTTAACAATTGCGTTTTTGTGATGAGATACGAATGTATGTCCCATTTAATCACACGAATTTATTTTATCTGTCCCGGTCCCAAGATTGTGGAGTTAAACTTTGTAGAAATGATCTGTATGACACCCGCAATAGCTTTATCTACATTTACGTAGTTGCCAACGCTACACCAGCTAAATGCCTCGTATGATTCCGTCGCCTTTTGGCCTATACATGTATGTACAAGTACATGTACCTGTCTCGCAAGTTTATAGGAAAACAGGTGGCCGTGAACCACCGTGATAATAAGCCACGGGACTTGTTTTGTTTCATCTTTGTTCTTGTAAGTGTGTTCTTCTTCATATATTTCCCTCCGTCTACTGGCTATCCCATCCGGATGCTTCATGGTTTAGAAGCAAACACTAGTACATGTTAAAGGAAAATGGAAATTGCCATATTGAAAGCTCAATATTTCAGTCGTAGAAAGACGAATTCTTGTTGCCAGTGGCCCTGGAAAATGTGGATCGCAGTACTAAGCTACCATGAGAAAATGTGCAAGTGGATTGTTTGCGTGTGAAGCGGAACTATATCTGACTGCTACACCAGCCAGCCTCGTTGGTGAGGACGTCCTTTCATACTAGGCAATGAGTCATGTGTGGACAACAATGGTTTATTTCCTTTCCTGGAAGAAACATGAGGGACTGAAGCTAAAGAAGACCTTGTAACACTCTTGTCAAGTTCAGGGTCAGATTTTGGTCACAAAGCGAGTCACGTGATATGCTGTTGTGTTTACCTTCAAGGATCTAATTGGGCATGTTAATGAGGCTGAATTAGGTTACATGAAGAAAAGCCAGGTGCCGAAACTGGACCTTTTTACAAGCGCTTCTATAGGCCATTGAAACTAGATTTCAGTGAAAAGGAAAACCAAAAGCATCTGGTATAAAAGCTTTTCCTTTCAGAAGAAAGGCTTCATACTAATGGTAAAAACTTTCCAATTTGGTACGCATTATGCGGAAATGACATCCAGTGGTTGCATCGATTGTCTTATTGTCAGTAAAAAGCCCGTTAATGTTACAGTTTGATGATCAAATAAATGTTAATTCAACAGGCAAGTTTGTCACTATTTATTCAAACCACATTATTTCTTCACTGTTAAAGCCCCATACAGTGCAGCTGTGCTGCTTCTTTATAAAGCTGAAATGATTACCGATTACGCTTGCGAATTGTCATTATCCTGTTGACCTATAGAAATGACTGACAATCAAAACGAAGTATTCTCTTTGTTTGAGTTTGACTTGTTTATGTGTGTAAATTTTTTTAGTTTTCTTAAGACTTCGTTTGAACAGTTGTAAGTTTTGTGTTAATTTGTATATAACAAAAGTTGCACATGCAAGGAAAGTATGTTTTCAATCATTACATAGCTAGCTGGGTAAGAATCTGCTATGCACAAGATTCGAGAATAAACAATAATCAGTGAAATTAAAAACAAAATGGCCAACTGAACAACCACATACATACAAAGGAACAACATTGTTGAAATCAATTGTAATTTTCCCAGTGCAACAGAGTCCACAATCAGGGGTATCAAGGGCTGACTTTCTGAACTGAGAGGTTCAATTCTCTCAGGTTATTGCTGAAGGACTGCTTTTGACTTTGTCGAATGGTAAAATAGACGGTTAGGTGACTGGTTTCAGTCGTTTTCTCTAGCTCACCTGTAACAGATTAGTCAGAGAAATACTAGCAAATTATGAAAGAAAACAAAAGAAAACTACTTTCGTAAGGCAGAACCTACTTGACATTCCATCATCATGTTTGTCCGGTACATGTACATAGAAACTAATAATCTTCGCACCCCAGCCTTATTTAAGCTCTTAATTAAAATATGTGAAACAGGCTAAAAGTGATTTAAGAATATGTATTTTTCATGACAACTAAAATGTGTTTCTGATTTCAACAAATAAAATTCATGCTAGGTGTCAATATTTATCCCAATGCAATGTTACGAATTTACTGAATAGCTCATTCATGATAATTCGGTAACTAATCTGGTAGTTGTGGGGGTGGGGTCCGTTATAAAATAAGGAAAATTTTATTGGACATAGCATAGTTTTGAAGAGTAACTGCTGTGAAAAAGTCACCCTTGACGTCTGTGCGGCACGTCCCATAGGACCTTCACCTTTTATATGGGAGCACTACCACCCAGAGCAATATGTGAATATTTGCTGCTAGCCTACCATCCGGGTACCGGGTGAGTTTCTGCAAAGACAAAACTTAGTTCCACTAAATGAACCCGTTATTCAGTGGGATAACTGGTGGGGATAACATCAATGAGCGATGTCGATAGAAACTAATTGCTAAAAACTTACCAAGTAACGTGATAACGTAGTCTCCAGAGCACACACGGGACGTGAGGCTTCAGCATCCAAGCACTCTTTATCAATTGGTTAACCCACCTGTCGAAGATTTTCACCCGGGCAATAATAAGGCTTAGCGCGACGACGAATTTCGACAACAATTCCGTCTTTTCATCAGCTGTTTACGTGCAGACAGCGACGCATGCGCAATTTAATCACCACTTGTACAGCAGCGACACCGCGAGGATAATTCGTCGAATAGCCCCATTATGAGGTTTAGTGACCACACTAAACCTCATAATGAGCCGTGTTCTTAGGTGCATAAACCGTGTTCTGTGAGCGAGGCACAGGGACTGTTGCCCCAGATTTGGAAAAATATGGAGAGTTGCAGCAAAATAAGAAATTATTCGAGGACCACACAGAAAGACTTAGGAGAAGCCGCATGGAATCAGAGAGACCAATTCTGTATTTTTCCTGGGAGGGCCAAGCTCTCCTCGAAACTCCCCGACTCTCGATTACGAAAAGTGCAGGCATACAAGTGCATATCTTCTAAATTCACCAAGAGTTTTACGGAAAACTAGCTCGCAAACAGGTCGCATAGAGATCGGTAAATCGGCGTATTTTGTTTTCTTTGTTATAATAAAGATAATGAAAAGCATTTATCGGTAAGCGGTTGACACCAATGGGACACTATCATTGTTTTCCTTTGTTGCGTCTTTGTTGGATATAATAATACAGGTCGCATGGATATCGTACCTTGGACACATATCAAAGGAAAACAACGATAGTGTCCCATTGGTGTTAACCATACGCCCGCCTCTTGGATGTCGCAAATTAAACAATGCGACGTCATTTGGCTTGGGCGAAAAATATAAATTTTCAGAAAAATCTTGGGTTTCAACATGCAGAAACTTCAAAGGTGTCTAGTAGCTTTTATACTGAGCTGCTGCAGATGAGATGGGTCAACAGTTACCAAGGGTACATTGCTTTCTGATTTACGTGTTTTGTGTCTGCCAAAATCCACAGAAATTTCTAATTTATGAAATGTTTTGTCAGCCTTAAGTAACACTTTAATAAATTGATGTTTCAGTGCATTTTGACGTGGGCTGGAGAAACTCGGTCAAATCTGTATCATACGATACTTACCCCTACAAAACAAAGTTCAGACACGTCAATGATTCCGCGTAAATTATCAAATTTCAAGTAAATATGTTGAGTTTAATCTCTCATAATATAAGGGGTGTTGGACGTTAAAATATTAGGATCAATGTAGGCATCGTTCGTCGATGTCTGATTAAATACATGTATATACATTTTGCTTCTATAGTCCAGTACCTCGTCGCGGGGTGTTCGCATTTGGCAATCTAACTGGCATTAAATTCGTGCTTCGTGACCGCTTACCGTTATATGGCGTTAGTCATGTTCACACCAAAAGTTGCATTAGAACAGTTTACCAAGTAGCCGAGCGTCCACTCACTTTCTGTAGTCTTGCGCGGATAATGGGCAAAGACGTAGCTGAATGCATTGTGAGCACCTTGGATACAGTGTAGGCTCCTTAGTGTCCAGGCAATCCTTAAGTACGTGTATTTTCTCTTTTCGCTTTATACACCCATTGCTGCTGTCATTGCTTAAAACCTAGTGATTACCTGCGCGAATAGGAAACCAGAAACACTTTGGATAAAGTAAAATCCGATGTTTACTTTCTATGATAAATCCAAAATGAGAACATCACCTGACTGAAGCCCATGAAGAAAAGATCCCGAATCTGTGGAAAAACCCTTATTGATGTGTGCAGACATCATTGGTTGAGCGGCAAGGCTGATGCTTACTCTAGACTTTTAATCTTATGATTTGTGATATCATTGGCAATAGCGCTAGAAGTAATTGCGTTTGGCCAAATCAAGGACGACTCCAGTAATGACGTGACCTCAGGCTGGACATTGAAGTATACATAGATCAGAAACAAGAGGGTTGCTTACAGGACTCACTTTCTTAGATTTTATAATTGTATTCTGGACAGTGTATAACTTCCTTTCTCATCTTCAGGACATCACAGGCAAATTACGCGGCACAACAGTTGATATTTTTCAGTGCTGTATTGGTAAAATTAGAGGAAAGTAGGCGCCCAAGGCCCACCGCATCACCTTGAGCACTGAATGCAACTTACGGTACGTAGGCGCTACGTTCAAATGCCAAAAGGTGGTTGGCTGCGCCTACGTGTGCCTACGCCCCACTACAGCACTAATATTGTACAAGAGTACGGAATGGTGAATGAGATTCACTACCTGTATGAGGAACTTCGAGAGACTGCGGATGAAGTTCTCGATGGCAAGTATTTGCCATGGCTCGCGAGGCTGGTGAGGAACCCAACATGACGCGACAAACGCTTCATCAAAGACATCGAGCAATTCCTCCAAGTTCGAGTGTCAAGCATTTGAGAGCAGGGCGATACCGAGCCTAGATTACATTATATCCGAGCTTGGAGCCCGTGTTTTGAGAACTACGGTTATGGCCTCCTCGCTTTGGATCCATGCTTAACTCTGTCTCATCTCAGAAAATGTAGCTGGGAGTCACCGACGTGTACATGTACATGTATAAAGCCGATCTGTCCTTACCCTAGCCACTTCAACAGGAAAATATGCGATGGAAGCTCAAGTGGATAATGTCAACAGAATGCGAACTCAAGACTATGCCCTGCACTATTATAGATTGAGTCCAAACTTCGTACAGATTGTCCACTAAAACAAAAAAGACAGTTATTAATAGTGTTTCGAGAATATAAATCACAGGAGCATAACATTTGGAAGTGTAGTATGTAAACTTAGTGTGAATTTTGTAGTTTTATTGCTACTAAGTCCTCAAGTGGAACTTACGCCGTGTATTTTGAGTTAATGTTCCTGTACCCATGTGCGCTGAATCTCTTGACAACAAAGTGTTGAATAGTTGTTGCTGCTGCCGTACAGGGTCGACGTCAATTTTTGCGAAAGATCAGCAAAGGTACACCGTTCTAGTAATTTGAACCACCCGTCGCGTAATCCTGGCTACAGCCGGGACTAAATGGCAATTGTGTCTACCTTGTCTTGACGTTTGCGTCCAAACTACGACTCTTCAAGAAGTCGCAATATTGGTTACACATGTTTCTTTACCCCAGAGCAAGAAGCGTCCACAGTATCTTTACACCTAGCGGCAAATTGTTGCAGGAGTAACATGTTTTTGGGCAACTCAAAGCATGGACGGCGCTTTAGAAATGAAATACAATACCTGCTGAAATTATAAAAAATCAGCATACGCGCAGCTCCTACAGGCGCCAAAAAACGGCAAATACAGTCCTATTGTAGTGCAAAAACTGTGTTTTCTTGCATGGTGTACATGTAAGTCCTAGAGAAAAATCGAATATCCGTGTCACATTAATAAATTGTTGCTAAATGACTATATAGAACCATTTTGTAGTCATACAGCGACACCTATAATATATATAGTCCACACATTGTTTGGATGGAAATTCCAAGCAATGAGATGTTAAAAGGTTTTAGTCCTTGCCGGTCATGAGTTGCCATCAAATTACAACTTTTGTGTATCGAGATATCTCGATTAAAATGTATTCTTCGCAAAACGTTTGGGGTGGGAGAGAAATAAGTATCCGTTTAGTGTTGATAGTGCGTAACCAACTTGTCCACCACACCTAGAGATTGGATACACCAGAGGTCGCTTTGTCAAGTAATCATTTTAAAAGAAATTTGGAATGTTTTACCTTCACAGATCTAGCGTAGCTTACATAGTTTATGGATATTTCAACTAACAAAAGAAAGTTTCGATTTGCGAAAGTAAGCCAGCTTGTGTTCCACTAAGTCTTTCCTTTAGCCGCGTGTGTAATCATTTACATACGGGTTACGTGTCTAGTCAAACCACGTGACTCGACTCTGATGAGGCTTTCACTTCCTCTTCCTCTCACACGAAAATCAATTCCTTCCTGAACATTACACTATCGGAAATTTATTTGATAAAACTAGTGTCTTTGTTGTTGACACGCGGATATGAACTCTCTAACTCTCTCTCTCTCTCTCTCTCTCTCTCTCTCTCTCTCTCTCTCTCTCTCTCTCTCTCTCTCCCTCTCCCTCTC
>NMRA01000086.1:1043549-1053601 GCA_002633005.1 Phoronis australis
CCCTCCCTCTCTCTCTCTCTCTCCCTCTAATAAATAATAATTTGGTCACGGTTTTTTGGCCTTACTTATTTTACAAAATCAATGGAGGGCAGACATTTGAGTAAAAAATTGCATAGATTTGTGCTTCACGTAGACGTTCTAACCCGGACACACTGTGCAAACAGTGACTTCCAAAAGGGTCGATCATGAGAAAAAGTACAACAAAATAAAATACACAGATCCCTAGAATATTCACAATAGAGATAAAATGCTAAAATGATCGCAGACGTTCTTGGTTATTTCATAGTTTCACGAGGCCATAATTGATCAATATATTATACATATTCAATGTATGTTCCTATGTACCTGTACATGTACGTGAACGACGATGATGAATAGCGGAGCCGTGAAACGATGGACCTATTGTGTTAAAATATTATAAATAGTTAACGTCGGGTTTCCATTGTTTTATTTAATTGACTTATATCTCTGAAATTAATCTATAAATCATAAATGAGTCACACCATTACGGTAGTCCATCATTAATGGATCCTTCTTTTGTGATCCCGTCTGTCTTTATCTGATTGCAACAATATTATTTTACCTCGGGGTGTTACGACTAAAGCATAGGCTTTGAATACGCGTTTTCGTCTCTGCTGAAGCTTGCATCATCCAATTGACTCTCCTAGTGTGAAACAGGGTTACTTTTATCTTCTCCACGCAGCACTTCTTGCTTTTCGCTAAATTCAGCTCACGTTTGCACACTGGTGAGATCTTTTATAATAGTTCCTGGGGGAGATAAACTCGATTAAACACTGACACTGTTGATCGAGAATTATTAGATTTGTCTACAAACAATTAGCAGGAGATCACCTTACAAGCTAACAACTGCCTCGAGATAAAACTCTTCCTTTATTGACTGAGCTTGAAAGAAAAAGTTACTCAAGCAAATTTTGGTTCACCGGATGTTTTACCAAGAGTCTATGATTGAGACAACATTTACAAGTGCAATGTACTTCACTCTACTGTCAGATATGTTGACCAAATATGCTATCACTAATTGAGTTCTATGAAATGCATTGGATGTGCATTTGTGTGCTTGATGTCGGCAAAATGCGAGTATACTATTGCTTAGTTTAAATCCCTCAAACAGACCAGGGCCATGAAGCAAAGCTATTTACCCTTTCGGACAGTTGCAGTCTAAGTACAAGGAGTACATGAAATTGATGTCGCTAAGTCTTTTTTGCAACCCCATTTCGCTGCTAGATTAGGGTAAAATTAAATGCATTATCGCAGAACTTGCAAATACTGATCTCTAGATTTCAACAGATATTATCAGACCAGTTTAAAGGTTATGATATCTTAACTATGAATACCGAAACTTCGCCATACATGTATGCCTACAACTCAACAACATAAAAGCACTGCTTAAACTGACCTGGAAATTTCAACATATCGCCTGTCAGTTTTCTACGATGCAGGTAGACAGGTACAGGTGTTCCAGTACCATTGCTAATGTTAATGATGTTTTCGCACAATATCATGTTCATTAAATACAGGGTGCAACTCCTGCAACATTTTATCTGTTCATTGTGAAAGTAACGCGCAAAATTAAAATACATTTCTGAGAACAAAGATTCATGGTCGTGGTGGTGGTTGTGATGGTGGTGGTGGTGTTGGTGGTGGTGATGGTGGTGGTGGTGGCGGTGGAGTCTGATGAAGATGATGACCGATGACCGATGATGGCGGATGACGATTGTGATAGATATTAGTCCAAGGTGATGATTATGGTGGTGGTGGTGGTGGTGATGGCGATGGCGATGGTAATATATATGACAATGATGATGATGATGGTGGTGATGATAATGATGACGATGAGGAGGAGGAGGATGACGATGATGACGATGATTGATGATAGTGACGCTTGTTTGAAACGATGAAGACGATGCTGATTATGATGATGATGATGATGATGATGATGACGACGGTGGTTAGAATGGCGATGGTGACAATAATAATGCATGTTGATAGTGACTATGATGATGATGATGATGATTCATAACGATGTCGGTGGTTGACAATGATGATGAAGAAAACTTTGATAATGATGGTGACGGCTGCGATGACGAAAGACATCTTAGACGGTGTGCTGATGATGATAACGAAGGCGATAACTTTAAGCTCAGTAGCTTTGATCTGTCACTTTTGGGTGTCTTTATGTTGACCCGGAGTCCTTTCCGTGGACATACGTATAATTAATTCACTTGTGAGTTAGGCTAGCTTGATTACCTACTTTGACTGTAATGTGTTACAATATCTTGTGCCTAATTTTCTTTTTAGCAAGCGTCTCAGAAACACTGTCCTTGGCATACTGGCCGGTACAGCTCCACTGTATAAACAAAAGATTTCCCTACTGGAATGCTTAGTTTGCAGAATTAATTGCACAGTGGCTCATGCTAACAAAAAATATGTATGCAAAGGGCAAATACATTTCTATTACAATGTGGCTTCTTGCTTTCGAAAAATAAGTATGCACAACAATAGTAAATAAACCACAAGGTGAGAACATCTTTCATGAACAGAATCTCCTGCAAAAATACCCCACTTTGAATCCTACACGATAAGTGAAGTATTTGAAAACTTCCTCCATAAAGCGCCCCTTTCTACTCGAAATTCACCTCTTTAAATCCAATACAATACGTGAGGTCGCAAAGAACATATCTCATAAAAGTTGTTTTCTTTACAATTCATCCCTTTGAATTCAACACGATACGTGAAGTCAACCACCACAAACTGCATTTTCTTAAAGGTAACGTCGCTTAGAGCATATCTCTTAGACAGTCTTCTTCTACAAAGTTAAAGAATTTTGAATCCGACACGATAAGTGGTGTCGCTAAGAATTTATCTCACGAACAGCCTTTTCCACAAAAACACTTCACTTTGAATCTAACGCCATAAGTGATGACTGGCAACATAGACTATAGAAAACAGATTCGCAACAATCGACATTTTCTTGGGAAACATCCTAGAGGAGGCGCCACCCTCTAAACATAGCAATCTCAGTTTCTGGTTAGTGTGTTGTGACGGGAAATCCTTCCATCTATTTTACTGTCTTGTACAACGAAGAAATAACGATTTCGGTATTGAAACGTTGTTCAAGGTCTTCCAACAGTTTTGAGCGGCAACGACGTGCATTTGAGCTTCAACTGAAACGTCAAGTAAACAACTGCTGAAGTACGAGATTGGTTTTTGAGTAGGCCTGGTAATAATCTCTGGAGTATTAATACAGTGCTGATCGAATCCAACGTCCTATCGAACGCGGCTAGGCCGCGTCCGGATACGGGTTCCAAACCGCGGTTGGACCGAGGCTAGCTCAGGTCCGGACTTCGTCTGACCGCGGTTAATCCGAAGTGAAGTCGCGTCCGTGCTGTGCCTTGGCTTTGTTTTTACTTCGCTCGGAAAGCTGGAAATACTGGGGGGTTACTGTAAGTAAGCGTATGATGAGGCGATTAAATGCTCTGTGGCACATTGTACAACAGTTCATTATCAGATTTCGGTCGGGGTTACAGACGTACGTGTGGGATATGTAAAGTTACTANACATTGTAAAACAGTTCATTATCAGATTTCGGTCGGGGTTACAGACGTGCGTGTGGGATATGTAAAGTTACTAATTTGTTACTTTTAATCTGACGTATAGCCAGTATCATCGACGTTGTACCTTTCCTGATCTCCGGGCCTGATTGCGATTTCATAATTGAACTTTCAGTTAACAGACTTGAGTCAGAAGTGGTTATAACAGCGTGTGGCTGAGTTGTGTGTGAGAGGCATACATGTACAACATGTAGTGGTTAATAAAATAATTATTATAACTCACTTCTTTGGCACATGGCATCTATTGTACTTTGGACAAAGTACAGTAGTTTGTTTTCCAGATAGATGATTTTGAAAGTGTTTTGCGTAAACGACATCCCCGTCACAGATTACTTATTAGTTTCATCTCCAGTAATGTTTCTGACGTGGTGTAAATTAAAAAAAAATGTCTACTCTTGTACCACGGACTATCTAGTGCAATAGGCGAATCTCACAATTTTTATTTTCAATTTTGATATTTTCTTTTTCTTTAAATCGCGACACTACAATAAATAGGGGGGCGTGCGTGTAGAGTTTGAGCGAACTGATCAAATAATTATTATAGGGACGATCGGATCTTAAGTCGTTGTCAGGTCCTTCACTCCGTGTAGTAACAAATCTGGGTCACTAAAAGTGCTTAATATAGGCAAGTCATCATGAATACCCACAGTTGCAACAAAGAAACTAGGCCATGGATCTTATCAACAGCAACAACAAAAGCAATATTGATCAACTGACCCGCAGTTATAGGCACACTTTATACACGTAGGGGGAAATCTGACCGTGCACCGAAAACGCGACCTCTTACAGATCCTCCGTACGAATAAGGTGAATTCTGGACCAATGGTACACAGAGTAGGGGTTCGCGGGTATAGCCTACGGCATGGCCGTATATAGCGCCACTAAAGTCAACAAGCGCCGGTCCAATCGTTATCTATAGCACACCGTACATTGTAGGAAGAAACGTGTTTTAAAACACTACTGTGAAATAACGTGAAATGTACGAGAACCATTGTGCGTTGAAACCCCATCGACAACTTTGTGCATTTAGACAAATATTTCCAAAATTATTGAATTTTTAAAACACAATGAAAAGAATCTGTTTTTAACGTACCGGTCAATCTCCGACAACCATTATCGGAGTTAATTGATCACGAACTCTGTTAAATTCGAAAAAAGAAAGAATACTACTGCATGTGTACGCATATTGCATCCATATTCTTATTTTTGATCGTATTTTATTAATTTACCAAATAATCACAATGAAATCTAAAAAAGTTATTTCAATTTTTCGAATTGTCATTGTCGATTTTGTGCAAATTTTTGTAAGAATCACAAGTTTAAATTCGTTTTAATAAACATGCGGTCTAATACGCTTACAAGGAACTGAGGATGTCACGCATTTCTAAAGATATGCGTGAATTTTCACCTTTCGTCCTTCTAAGCGGCTTTACCAGAATCAATGAGAGCGCGGCACCGGAGTTTGAAACAGTTNCGTTTTAATAAACATGCGGTCTAATACGCTTACAAGGAACTGAGGAAGTCACGCATTTCTAAAGATATGCGTGAATTTTCACCTTTCGTCCTTCTAAGCGGCTTTACCAGGATCAATGAGAGCGCGGCACCGGAGTTTGAAAGAGTTGTGATGACCGCAATTAAGTGCATTTACCGGACCATAAACGTTAGTAAACATCTCTGCCTGTACAAGATGGCAAATTTTCAAATTGCATGAACCAAAAAATGTCGTTAAAATGAACACCACGCTGTATTTAGCTGGAAAAAGCGACCACGTATGGTTTTCGTTTTTTTAAAAATCGATGAACTAATAAGCTAAAAACTACAAACATTGAGTACAGTTGAAGATAAACGACCGTGCGTATTGATATACTCGGTGGATTGACACACACTGATCAGAGCTTACAATATCACATGCATTTATCTTTTAGTATTTTTTCAATCTATTTTAACCAGATTGTTAACTTGTTGTAATTTACTTGTGCCCATTCTCCATTTTTATGACTGACAAAAAGCTAAATTAGTTTTGCAGTCAGTACAACCGAAATTTTCCAGAGATTACAAATTTCATCTTGGCTATCACCATATTTACACTTTCGTATATTTTAGGCTAATAAAGATCAAACTTGAAGTAATGACTAATGTTTAGTGTAACTAAGTTTCGCTGACGATCATAATTTACCACTGTTTCAGTACTTCAAGTTTAAAAATAAAATGTAAAAGTATCAATCCGTTCCCAGTATGAGAAAAACTAAGTAGACAGGAGTGTTAAAAAAGAAATCGAATACCAAAAACTGGTGTTAAACAATTTTTAAAACCATCTTTCCTTTTGGGAAGTGTCTTTTTGTGAAGATAAAAACGAATTAACATTCTTAGTCATATTGTGTACCAAGTTAAAACTACTCTCCACAGCTGCAGGATGTAACTCTGTGATAATGCCAGAGAAAACCTGTTTGGGTGTAAAAACAAACACGATTGTTGAGACAGTAGTGTAGGTTATTACCTTTAGACTTCATGAGTTCAGGTCTACATCAATACAAAGGGCGAGCTGAATAGGCATCGTTAAAGTTGTTTGGGGCTAAGAGAATCTGAGCGGTGACCAGTGTAAGCGAGAAAATTTCCTCATAAATGCTCAAACAAGAGTGGAGAATCTTAAAAACTCCGTAAAATAGCGTTTTGGACAATATCTGCAAGAAGCCTGCAATATACTTAACAAAAAGCAAATCAGCTGTGTCTCAGGTACTATTTTAAAAGTTAGCTATAAGTTTGAACATGGTATATGATGTGAAAATTGCGCATTCAAGGTCAGGCACGCTATTCAGTTTCCCCGGGCCCATGGCATATGGACATAATACAGAGCGTATTTCCATGGCGTAGTCTCGAAATTCTCCATTTTTCTTTTGGTCGAGTCCGTGCAAGCGGGGTGGGTGAGGCGGTACTACCGTATTCGCCGTAATAACAGCCCATGCCCTATAGACCCTATTCACGCGGCGGCCATTAAGATCCAAAGCGAGGCTCGCTGCGATAAAAAAGCGAAAGTAGACATTGCGTGAGTTAAATAGCCGGTCTTTCGATGTGTCGACAATTAACCACAGAGACGTAGAAAATTACATTAGAGANACCGATAGCGACTGTTTGCAGTCTTGTCAGGAAATTGAGTTTCCGACTTAAGACTCATTTTGTCGTGGTGGGTCACATATGACCAAATTGCGGCAATCGTAGTCGTGTTACGGATTAGGCATTATGCTGAATGCAGGGTTACGTTTTTTCTTGTAAATTGTTGAACAAAATACTTTCTACGCGGACCAGGTCATCTGCTCGTATTGTTGACGAGTTGCAGACATATTCGACAGTGGTGGCTGTCATGTGCAATCTGGTTTAATTTGTTGATCAAGAATATTAACATCAAGCATAGCCTGATCCTAGCACTCACTGGGACTAACAGTTGATTTTTCATTGATCTGAAAGAATAATTGGAGATGTTATTAAATATATTTTTATTAAAATAATAAACCATGCTCGTAATTGAAAATAAAAATTATTTGACCATCAATTCTGCTTTCATGGTTGTAATAATTCTTACGTCTATTTCATGTGTTAGATTTCAAATATCAATCTGGACCAAGTTGAATTTTAAAATTNCCGTATTCGCCGTAATAACAGCCCATGCCCCATAAGCGCCCCCACGCGTTATCAGACTTCGCTGAAATAAGCCCCCAGTCCATGAACGTGTACATGCGAACAATGAAGTGCGCAAAGTCCGAAAACTCGGTTACAGTAACGTCTTCAATTTATCAAAAAATGTTTGCGCGGGTCTTCTAGACCACCCGCGGCACTGCTACATGTACGTTTGTCTTTAGCCGTGACTATACGCTCCAAAGTAACGCCACGCTTCAAAAAAAAAGCAATTTTATAGCGTTGCTACTCTCGCGACGAACGTGTCCCGCTTATGGTCTGACCTATCAGTACAGGCACATCGACGGTCTCATGAATAAAAATAACTTGGTGTTCAACGCACGTGGCCAGGAAGCGCGTGCTTTATACATGAACCTGTCATCAAAGACATCAGTCGGGAACTATCACGACTCATAAGTATGTCGCACGCGCTGCCCCAGAAACAAAACAGGGTTACATATATCACCTGCAGTCTTTTGTGTTTGGTTAGCGAACAGTTAACGGGAACTTCGTTGCGCACCAAAGGATATTACGAATAATCAGTCAAGGCGTGTCGTTACACGACAAATATATACCTTATTTCCTATCACAAAGTTTTGCGAGTCGCTTCTGTTCATGGTCAGCAACATCTCTGTTTATGCTCGCGTCACAAAGTTTTGCGAGTCGCTTCTGTTCATGGTCAGCAACATCTCTGTTTATGCTCGTGTCAGCAATAACTATCACAAATCTGCGCGCAAGTTCAAGCCGTCTAAAACGGCAAATCGAAAATTTGTCGACACCCGATCGCATAAATTCTAAGATTTCGGACACCGTCAATTTTTGCCGACTTTCTCGGCACATTTCATGAGTTTCGGACGGCCAATATTGGCTATTTCTAAAACTTCGGACAGGTTCTGACTTTACAAGTCGATGCTGAAGTTTATTACCCGATTTTAAATGCTCGCGCGGAAAGAGTTCTCAGACAATTAAAAATGGTCGACATTCTTTCAATTACCGTAATTGGCAAATTTATCGAGAGAATGATGTTCAAGGGATCTGAATGGAGAATGTCCATGTTTGAAACGTTTATTCAACAAAACTGAAAAAATAGGACTCAAGCCGTGTAACCTGCGTACTAATGCCTCCGAACGCTAAATTTTCACCAGTTCTTTGTTTCTCGCAAGCTGTGCATCAATTTTTGCCAATCGATGACTGTATATGATCGGGTTTAATCAAGACTTAGCAACATGGAACTAAAATTGATTGAATAAATTCCTATGTAGTTATAAAGGTGAATTCTACTCTGATGTGTTCTCAAGGCCTTGTCAATGATTACGTAATACTGCACAAGCGATTTGTGTGGTTGGCTGGCTCTCCACTGAGCTATTGTTAGGAAGGCTTTGTCATGAGGCACAGCCAGCAACTGGGTAAGGGAAGCAGTCGCCCCTGAGGAGGCTGACCCTCATTAAGTTCATGAAACAGGTAGCATAGCATTGGTAAGAAATGACTATTGGCACTTATTTCCGACAATTTCTAATACTATAAAAATGTTTGCGTTATTTCTGAGATGGATTGTTTGATAAACCATAATTGGTGCTTTTAAGCCAAATATCCGATAGATGGCAACTGACAGTGAATGCTTACACAACCTTACACTGAAAAATAACTGTCAGATAGTTACATACGCATCCAGCTCATAGGCGGATTTAGGGGGGGCAGGGGGCCCGGGCCCCCCCTTGGCTGCCGCAAAAAATAAAACAGTAAGAGCGTAGGGAAATGGTGAGTTTATTAATTAACCTCGGTAATTAAAATTATACGGATGAAAAAAGATTTAAATGTGTGCAGTTTTAGTGTCGTGGGGGGGCTCAAATCCAATTTCAAGTGTCAAATTCGGAACACGGCGCATTCGTAACGGAACTATGGCTAAATATAGAGCCGCAAAAAATAAAACAGTAAGAGCGTAGGGAAATGGTGAGTTTATTAATTAACCCCGGTAATTAAAATTATACGGATGAAAAAAGATTTAAATGTGTGCAGTTTTAGTGTCGTGGGGGGGGGCTCAAATCCACTTTCAAGTGTCAAATTCGGAACACGGCGCATTCGTAACGGAACTATGGCTAAATATAGGATCTCCCGCGATATCCTGGGCGACCGGTAGTGGCGCTGCGCACTACGACTCCGTTTACGTCGTCTGCTCCACTGTGCAATGAAGAAAATTTACTTCATTTTTTAAATAAAATGGAACCTGAGTGACGATGAAAAAAAACAGAAGCTGCTGGTAAGATGTGAATTTTAATCGAAGCCTTAGTGAATCACTCAGAAACTTGCAATACTCTCTTTGTCAAACCTTATCTTAAGACGATTTCCAAGCAATCCCGTCATTATTGCCAACACGAAAAATGGGTCTTTTGGGAATTTGAAGACTATTTCAAATACGACAAATTTGTTAAGAATTGATGGCACAAAATATGAAACGTGTAATAAGCATTACAAAAAGAAGTAGGTTTCGCGCGCAAACGCTGTGGCCCATAAACAAGTAGGTCTTTTAGTATTAGATCGGTAGATATATCGTAGTGGTGTAGTGGTTACGTACGCGCGCTTTATACGCAAGGTCGTGAGTTCGAGTCTTTGGTACTTGCATGTTTTCCTGTTTGACACGTTTTCCTCTTTTTTTCTTGGATAATACTTCAGGAATCAAGGGAAATGCTTGATTTTTAGAGGTAAAAACAGAAAACGTTCCTGGGCGGGAGGGGGGCAAACCCCCCTCCCGAC
>NMRA01000860.1:10327-50966 GCA_002633005.1 Phoronis australis
TTTCGAGTCTGTTTTTGTGCGTCCACCCCTCTATCAACCAAACCGCTCAAAGGATGATTGTGAAAATTGGCATGTATATGCTTACTATGTAGAGGACGGTTGACGATGATTTTCAGACGATTTCGACTTCTGTAGCGCCTCGTAGTGGCAGTTTGTTTTTGCGCCTTTGGCTGTATCTCCTAAACCGTTCGCAGGATCTTTACGAAATTGTGTAAGTATATTTCTATGATGTTAACAACGGAAGATGACGACTTTTGGACGGATCCTACAACGAGTGTGCCCCCTAGTGGCAATTTTAGTTTTTTACGCTTTGTATCTTCAAAAGTCCTGAACGGATTTTCATGAAATTTAGTATGTAGGCACCTATTAGTGAGATGACGCTATCCTCTCATTTTCAGATGGATTCGGCATAGTTTGCGCCACCTAGTGGCCATTTTTACTGTTTTCGAGTCTGTATTTTTGCGTCCACCCCTCTATCAACCAAACCGCTCAAAGGATGATTGTCAAAATTGGCATGTATGTGCTTACTACAAAGAGGACAGCTGACAATGATTTTCAGACGATTTGGACTACTGTGGCGCCTCCCAGAGGCAGTTTTTTTTGCGCCTAAGGCTGTATCTCCTAAATCGTTCGCAGGATCTTTACGAAATTTAATAAGTCTATTTATACCACAATATTAGCGTCAAATGGCAGATACAACCGTGTAATAAACCATAAACTTATCTCACTGGTGAGATAACAATTTGGCGGGAAACGAGTCGAACCCGGGACCCTGAAATTGCTGGTCGCCGACTTTACCACTACACCACGCAGCGGCTAACGTCATCAAAAGTGAAAATAGAATACTTAAATGAGCACGCGCAGTAATCGCACGTTCAACAAACCGCATTGTACTGTATTTATACGTTACGAAAAATAAGACACATATTTCCATAAAAATGATATCTTAATTCAGTGAAAATTTTCTCTCATGTCCTCTTACTTGTAAATCACCGTTCTACAGTTTGAATGCGGGTATCGTGTAGTCAGGATCTTTGACTTGAGAATTATATTCAGTTACCAGTGGTAACCTACTTTAGCAGACGATAATTTCCCGGTCGCAGCTTAGAGTGAAAAAACGTGTTTTAAGTTATAATAGTTGGCAAACCTTAATTTATAAATTCAATTTATTTCTATTATATTTAAGATTTCAATTGGTTTTGAGTAAAAGCATTATTTGACAAAAATAGCCCGGCTTTTCTTAAAAGGTCTCGACCTCCGACCCCGGGCCTCTGACATAGAAAGTAGTTACAAAGCCGTGGAGAGTCAGAAAAGGTAAATCGATTCATTGCAATGTTTCTCGTTTAGTATGTGGTATAAATAGATTATTACATGTTCTCAGCCGTTATCCCCCTTATCTACAGCCCTTGAGGACTTTGGAGAATTATCACCCTCGGGGCTAACGCCCCTCGGGCGATAATTCTCCAAAATCAACTCGGGCTCTAGATAGCGGGGGATAACGACTTCGCCATGCAAAAATCTATATTTATATGATGTTAACAACAGACGATGACGACTTTTGGACGGATCCGCCTACCAGTGTGCCCCCTAGTGGCAATTTTATTTTTTTTACGTTTACCTCTGTATCGTCACAAGTCCTTAACGGATTTTCATGAAATTTGGTTTGCAGGCACCTATTAGTGCGATGACGCTATCCTCCCGTTTTTGGTTGGATTTGACCTAGTTTGCGACACTCATTGGCCATTTTTACTGTTTTTGAGTTTTTTTTTTTGGCGTCCACCCCTCTATCAACCAAACATTTTGCCCTTAGCCTATTGAGGAGACAATGACCATGCCTTTCCATTTTGCAAAGTACAACATACTACATATATGCCCTCTACNCGCCAAATGGGGGGCTCGAATGAGCCCCCCCCTGGGTGCACGCATAACGTGGTGCTTACTCGAATGAGTTTCATTCTAGCGGCTATTTCCAATTGTGTAGGTGAAGTAAATTAACAAATTGGATGATTATCCTCACCGGTATTTTATCATTAGTATTTTTGTCGGGTTCTCAAGTTTTCCGACGCTAGGGATTGTCACATCTGTAAGATAGACGTGTTTCAATGAACTTCCATGTTTGTGGCGTTATTTACACCTAACCAAACTTTAAAAAAGAAGCCCGCGTTTAAACCAGGAGCTGCATTGGGTGCATGCCCGCACCCAGCCTCTAATATGGGGGTGCTCGAATCTCTGGCAAAGTGGACATTTTGCTAACAAAAAAGCGTGAGAACTAAAATAAAAAAACGGGGTTCTGTGGTGGACTTTCATCTCTTTCTCTCGGGCTTTTCCCCTGGGTGCGCGCATGCCTTTGTCTGCGTTGCTAATTTTTATGAGCCCATATATGTATATGTGGACGCATTATGCCGTCCGTCCGTCCGGCGTCCGGCGTCCGCTGCTTTATCTCCAAAACCCTTTGACATACGTTCAGGAAATTTGGCACATATGTTCTATTCATAAATGGGACGGCATGTGCGAACTTTCGGACGGATCCGACTACCGGTGTGCCCCCTAGTGGCAATTTTAGTTTTTTACGCTTACCTTTGTATCTTCAAAAGTCCTGAACGGATTTTCCTGAAATTTGGTATGTAGGCACCTATTAGTGAGATGACGCTATCCTCCCGTTTTCAGATGGATTCGACATAGTAGTTTGCGCCACCAAGTGTCCATTTTTAGTGTTTTCGAGTCGTTTTTTGTGCGTCCACCCCTCTATCAACCAAACCGCTCAAAGGATGATTGTGAAAATTGGCGTGTATGTGCTTACTATAAGGAAGACAGCTGACAATGATTTTCAGACGATTTGGACTACTGTGGCGCCTCCTAGTGGCAGTTTTGTTTTTTTGCGCCCATGGCTGTATCTCCCAAACCGTTTGCAGGATCTTTACTAAATTTAGCAAGTGTATTTATGTGATGTTGACAACGGACGATGACGACTTTAGGATGATTCTGACTACCGGTATGCCTCTAGTGGCAATTTTAGTATTTGCCTCTAGTGGCAATTTTAGTATTTTACATTGACCTCTGTATTTTCATAGGTCTTCAGGTGTATACTTTGTGTTACTTCGTGACTATGAAGGAAAAGTTCCAAGTAGAAATTTGTTTCTGGCATTCTAATGCTGTGCTCGTATGTTGGTAAATTTGTTTTTAATTCTTTCTGTGGTGCTTTAAGCAACTGGTGTATAGGATGTGCTTGTATTATGAAGATTACTCACATTTTGCCCCTAGCCTATTGAGGAGACAATGACCATGCCTTTCCATTTTGCAAAGTACAACATACTACATATATGCCCTCTACTGGCCACTTTATGGTACTAATAAACAACCCTAGAAGGATACCGTATACGGTGCAATTGTGGGCGCATTTCAACGCTCTGCGTTGCTCTTGTTATAAAGGTAGGCCTGTCTGTAGCCAACTACGGTAAATACATAAAAGGTTACGCGCGAGGTTGCGTTAATAGAACCGATCCAATATTTCAGAAGGACTATACTTAGTATCCATTACGCACGGGGCCTTTTTGTTACATTAGGAGTAGGATTGGTTCATATCATGTAGAGGTAGTGTAGGACTTTACAAAACCGGTTGACGAATTATGTTTTTGTCATAAGTGTTCATTTGAAAGGCGTAAGGCTGGAAATACTTTTGAAATAGAAGGAATTAAGGCTGATTTAAAAAAAAACATTTGTCTGCTTACAAAAATGTAACATTGAAGCATGAAAACAACCTTTATACCCCTTTGATATCCCTGTTCCATGTTTGAAAAGAAGTTGAAACTCGGTCAGTTGTCGGTATTTTCATAGACTGCAGCCTACTTGGCTAAGATGATCCAGGTTTTGCGCGGCATACAGTCGACATTTATAAAAGGAGTATGTAACCTGCATTTCAGAATTGCGAGGTAGATTTTGACTGGTCCAGGTGGTTATTTCTGAAGTAAGGCCTATTAATGTAACATTTATTTATGTTAAAGATTTTACTAGCATTTTATTTATTTGGACACGAATGTGAATTTGTTGAAATCGCAGATCCGAATCCTGGCCAACTGTGCGCATTCTGCTGAGACCAACCGTCTGATCAGGGCCAGCGAAGAATAATTTAGTTGAAGTTCCTCGTAAGGACAAGAGTTCACGAGTCACTACCTTTGGAAGAAATTTAGCGGAAAATTCTCGTCAAAAAGTTTACCAGATAGTTTTCATCAAAACGGAGAAAAGAAAAAGGGATTTGTGAAGACAGGATTAAGTAGTAGGCCTACCAGAGCCTCTTAAAAAACATTCATCTTTGAAGTGCCTTGAACAAATGTACAAAGACTTATTGATGAAACAATTGCCATTCACGTTGACACAAGAAGTTCGCTTTTCTTCCCACAGCCGATTATGAGGTATTCGAATGGTATGGAAGCTAATCCCTTTGCATTTCGCGTGTGTGGCCGAACAACCGGCCGCACAGCAACCGACCATGATTAGCAGACGACGTACTTGCCGGAAATTGTACCAGAAAATTTAGCCAGGTGTCGCCAGTGAATAATGACGTAAGGGCTTATGCGTAAGATCACAGATTTCGTCCATTAAAAGTATACGGAGTTGGCGGTCCATGTACTATAGTCAGTGGTGACACCTGTTCTTTGACACTGGGTGAATTAAAACTATGCACTCTATTGGTGTTATAGTGTTCCAAATAGGTAGCGGTTTTGAAGGTATATGGCACTCAGGTGGTTGTCACAATCTTGCGATTCATATAGGAAAATGATCAGCGCTAAAAGATTTTATTGTAGCAATCAACATCAGTAAGATAGAAACGTCTTGTGTAAAAGTCTGGTGTTGACCAGTGTTGTGTCAGCTGAGATATCCGCTGTCAAAATGTGGCGAAATTGCAATGCTTTGTTAACCTCTGACCCCTTTATACTTTATGCCTGAAATTTTGAACTTAGCGGCAAACAAAAATTGACGTTATGCACCTGTATTTTTTATTATGCATTGCAAGTAAGGCATTTTAGGTGAGTCCATTGCATGGTATACCCCAAAATTGAGGCTCCCTGATTTCTCTCCCTTAAACATGGTAAAATGAGATTATACTTTACTGTTTTGTTTATCATCCTAAAGGTAAATAAAATGCATAGTATGGTTCAAATCCATGACATTGGGTTTATCACCCCTCTGGGCATTTTTCCTGCTGTGAACCATACTTCACTCTTAAATGTCCTTTTTCATCCACTCCATACTCGGTCATCGTTTTTCGATGTCGTAGTCCTTGTACTTTGCGGTGTCGTCCTGGTAATAGTCTCGTTGTTCAATGTCGTAGTCCTTGTACTTTGCGGTGTCGTCCTCGTAATAGTCTCGTTGTTCAATGTCCTAGTCCTTGCACTTGGCGGTGTCGTCCTGGTAAGTCTCGTTGTTCAATGCCGTAGTTCTTGTACTTGGCGGTGTCGTCCTGGTAATAGTCTTGTTGTTCAATGCCGTAGTTCTTGTAACTTGCTGACTTGAATCCATAATATTCTGATCGTTGAGTTCTTCAACCTCCACCATCTCGGATAACTCTGGGGTATTCTCTTGTTTGGTTACTTGTAGCGATATATGTCAACTGGGTGGGCCGCTAAGCCGACCGATCCGCTGTCTCTCCAAAATATCACCAGTCTCTCCAGGTCGCTACCCGCTTCTCCGGGCCGTCACCTGCCTTTCCAGGTTGTCTACCAGCCTATTCCTGGATTTAACTGGACCTTGGCCAGACCTTAAATTACCTGAGATACAGCTGTTGTGTGCTGTCTCCTCAAGAGCTGTCATCAGCTGGAATGCATCCTCATCGATAATTTCGATCCCTAATATAGAATCGTTTCAGATGCCGGGTATCCGAAGTTGATCAGGCTTCGGTCAGCACTTGGAGTGTCACTTGTTGTCTTTTTGTAATCATAGCCACGACGACGCCTCTTCAGCCGATCTCATCACTGTCTGCACCAAATTCTTTCTAAAAACTGTGCTGATTCCTATGAGCTTCATCAACCTCCTCATGCTACCCCCGATGAATCCTCTACATCCTACTCCAATTGTTATACAAAAACCCTTCAAATCAGTTACCGGGCATATTTAAGACTTTTCCTCTCGTTGGACTTTACCATTCGGGATTCCCATGGTAGTGTAAGTTATAGAAATACAATGATGACCGTCTTCGTACCATCTGACCATAAAACCAAGTCAGGCCGGATTGTCGTCATCACTGTATGGCTTGGTCCTACATCCACAATCATCTTCCAATAACTCGATGTACTCAGTACACGTGCTTTTTTCCTCTTCCCAGATGCGCCTTCTCTGCAAAATGATATTAGCGGGATACCAGTTTTGCTAGCCGATTTCCTTCTTTCTATTTCCAAAATATGAGCAGTCGCCTTGAGTATCTTATCATCTTGTATTTGCCTACCGCCAAAGCTGACTTACAAGATTTCAAAACAGGTTGTGAAGTGCAGCGTTCAACAGAAGTGCCCCAAGAACCGTCTTCAATCTTTCCTCACAACTTCAGATTTGTCGGATTAGGGAGTACTTCATACACAAAACGCAGGTGAAAACTTGATCACACGGAATTAGGTCATTCGCTGTAATGTGCTTACTGTGAACTGCTCCCCACGCCGTCCACGCGCCTTGCTTTCCCAACCCCACATCATGCGAAAAGCGCTTCTCCTCTTCTTGGTCACGTGTTTCGTCTAACACCATAGGACGACGGTCTTTCCCTGTAAATGTCTTCCACCTCTTAAACGGTTTCATGCCAAGGCCTTCACGTCCTCCAGAAAGTGTACCTACGAAATCTTTTTGGTGAAACCTGCTCTCTGTTGATGCTGCTTCCTCCTCTGGACTCCACTTTCTTCCCGCAAAAACTTCAATCTTTACACCACTGATATCTTCATCTTTCGAGTCCCTCAAAGTCAGGAATGTCCTGCACTTAATGACTGTAGATGCTGTAGATGTCAATTAATACTCAATTTTACGAAGTAACTGCCCTTTGGTGTTACAACTCATCCACCTAAAATCCGGGCGATAATAATTGAGTTTCATCGATGGCACTCAAAATAAAGCAGCGATTCAGAAAAGAATACTGTGCCTAATAAAAACACATACAATATTCATTTCTACGGCACAGGTTACAAAAAACTTGATTTGTCATGGGGTGATTGGTTGTATGAGTTACTCACTATTCCAGTAGATTCATTTCAATTTCTTGACAGAAGATTTACAAAAATGCATCGCTTTCCTTTAACGTCTTGTAACAGTGGTACGAGTAATTTCTTCTACCGTGCTGAATTATAATTTTACCTCTGTTGCTTCGGTTTGAATTCCTTTCCAAGTTGCCTCCCTACTTTTGGTTCGTGTTTCGTTTTCATTAGATGAGGTATGATTTATGCATGCGAAATATTCCGATTCCCAGCTGTAAGAAAACCGTACTGCGAGGATGGTGAATTGAGAGGCACAAATCAAAACACTGTAGCTAGTAATCGCACGTTTTCAGCTGCAGAATTTTATTAGAAACAACATTTGACTTGAACGTCAAGCAGTTGTATATTTTTAAATCTAATCGCCAGGTGTGCTTTGACTGTACTCATACTTTTGCAACTGTCAAATTACATGCCAGTAGTTTTTCAACAAGACATTTTTACAATTAAAATCATATTACTGTATTTTATGGAAAGAAGTCACTTTTGGTTTCTGAGTGTTTGTTCTGAAAGTATAAATGAATGGTTTAGGCCCTACTAACAGGTGTGTTAACATAACTTTCAAAAATTACTCGTAGTTTCGTACTAAAGTGTGTGATTGTATTAATTATTACTCTTTTCAATTTTTCTATAATAAGTCTTTCTTGCCTGTTGCCCAAATACTTTTTCGTTAATTCGACTGCTGACCAGTGAATGAATCGGCGATGCGGTCGGCAGTCGGTCGGCTAAGAATAAGCTGACCGGTCGGCAAAATAGTCGACCTGTCAACGACTGGTTGTCGACTCCTAGCCGACCGGTCGGACAAAAATCCGTGATGTGTGCTGTAACTGTTATGTAAAGCAATGTGAAGAGTTAGAGCGAATAAAAAGGTTAAGGTGGCACTGAACAGTTAGGCTGTGGCCAATTTGCACTTCCAAAATATTAAAATTTTGGGGTAGGCAAAGTTTGGGGGCATTTTGTAGGTAGGCATTGCATGTAGAATCAGTGAATGTGGTTTGTTTGTATTTGTGAACATGCTGAGAATCAAAAAAGGCCACTTTCTCGGCTGCAGCTGCACTCTTCTGAAAAATGGTGGCCCCCTGTTGCAACTGTGTGTAGCAACTGAGAACCTGGCCGCGATTTCAGGTAGCCCTCAAACAAGTCAGATTTGCAAAAAAAAAAACTAGTTAGTTGACAATACTTTTGGACCACATTTTTGGAATCTGTAGGGAATTTGCTTTCGGAATATAATGTTGGCTTTAGTCGAGCATCGGCATGGAAGTGGTGGTTTTGGCGTGAAAAGTGCCTATTTTGCATTTNCAAACAAGTCAGATTTGCAAAAAAAATTAGTTGACAATACTTTTGGACCACATTTTTGGAATCTGTAGGGAATTTGCTTTCGGAATATAATGTTGGCTTTAGTCGAGCATCGGCAGAGAAGTGGTGGTTTTGGCGTGAAAAGTGCCTATTTTGCATTTTTACCCATATTTTTCTTAGTCTGACTTGATTTCCACTGGGAGTGAAAGGGTCAAAAATACAAGAGAGAATAAAAATTCTGTGCTCATCTGTAGGGCTTGTGATGTGAAATGACTCAAAACTTTTCTTTATTTGCATTCAGTTTTTGACAAAAGGGTAAAGAGTCCATTGACGTGTGTTCTGACTGGCAAACCCCTGTGAAAACTGTTCAGTGCCTCCTAAAGCTTGTATTGCAATTTCAGGGAGCATGAGGAAATCGGCATATCGTTCAAAACGGCTTCTAGCGACGGGTCTGTTTGCTGTATACTTCATCGTTCTCGTTCATTTTCACTTTGGACTATTTCGAAGACTACAGATATTGGGTGGAAAGAATTTAGACCAACACAGACCCAAATTTACAGACTACGTGAGATTACCTACGACAACTGTAGGCCTATCAATTTACAAGGAGGATGAATGTTCTGCAAAGACTAAAGGATTAAATGGAGAAGTCATTGAAGAGGTGTTTGATCCGAATGAAGTGAACAATATGACTCTATTCCATTGCTACCCGATGAATATAAACTTTAGCCAACTTATTAATGATTCGCGACAAGGGAAGACCTCGGCGATTTCTCCTATAAACACACATCCTTATAATCCGTTGACAACGGCGAATTGTGGAAAAGAGAAGTATTTCATTGTTTACCTAATAAAAAGTCGCCCTGAGAGTGTGCACGGGAGAAATGTTATTCGGGAAACGTGGGGCAATGAAAATATAGTTCCCGGTATCCTCATAAAACGAATTTTCCTCCTTGGAATTCCCACACGACATGAATTTCTACCCTCCATTTTCAGCGAGCATCAGAAACGGGGAGACATTTTGATGGAAAATTTTGTCGATGTCTACTTACATACCCGCATCAAAATGACGATGGGGTTTCGTTGGGCAACGTCGCACTGTCCTATCGCGTCGTTTTTAGTCTTCGCTGACGATGACGTTCTCATTAACCCTTGGAATTTGGTGGAATATCTCTCATCCGATGGTGTGCGCGATCAAGAAACATTGTACAGCGGAGCAATGCATCAAGGACATCGACCAAGACGCGATTTGCTGGACAAGTTTTTTCTTGCAACCAACGAGTATCCTTTCAATGACTTCCCAGTGTTAGCTCCCGCGGCCACAATAATTGTTAACGTCGAGTTTGCCCGTCGATTTGTGATCGCTTCGCCATATATAAGTCCAATACATTTTGATGATGTTTATCTGGGAATAGTAGCCCGTAAGCTGGGCGTAACACCGACTCACACAGATCTTGTTAAAGTATATTGTTCAAAGAACGAAGCCGCTCGACGCAGAGTCATCGCCTGTCTGGGAGAATTTTCTCCCAATGAGACACGCTCTCTTTGGTCCACTTATTTTCAAGATTATTACACTGTAAAATCTTGAGCTGCATTATGGTGAGAAACTTTGTGGCTAAAACCACCAATTCCATATCCAAAACATTAAAAAAGGCAATCAGCTGTCAAATTACAAGCTGTCAAATTAGAACACCCGCAAACACTATCTGACGACATGTTAATTAACTGGTTTCGAGTTGTCAGATATTGCTGCTCGTTTTCCCGCGGTTTATGGTATCATAAAGAATGGTGAGGCGTTGCGTCTGTGATGGTTGCGACTCCTCAGTATTTGAACAGGCTGTGACTCTTCACTTTCACGCGGGGACATCAGAGAAGGGCAGATGTGGCACAAGTTAGTACAAGAAACTCGCGTGTTGGCGTTGAGTGAGTTCATACGTCAAATTCGTGTAGGGCTACGAAACTGTCTATTAATAGAAGTGTCTTTTCCTCTATTTTCTCAAATTTGGGATATTGAATTCATGACTGTGACGTGCAATCCGATAAAGGAAAGTTCAATGCAGTTGACTGTGTACTCACTAGTCAAAACGAAGAAAACGGTGGTTTTATGCACTCTAAATTATTTTGATAATGAAACGACGTGGTTTTTGATCTGTTCCAAGAGAAGCCAGTGATCGGTTACTGAAAAAATCCTTGGTTTGACAAGGGGGCATAGCTCAAGGATATTGAATTTGGGATTTTTGACAACTTTGAAATTTGTATCGTCTCAGCCATTAATTTTTCATTTATAATTCTGCGAAAAAGTTAAATAAATCGAGAAATGCAAAATTGCCATATCTCTCAAAACTCATTAGCCTACGTCACAGCTGGGCACACTTGAATGACAGCGGATTTTAAAAAACTCGGAAAAGCTCATTAGCTTAACAAGTGTTAGAGCATTACGTGCACGGATTTCAGTGAAAGTTGACCGAACGTATGATTTGCGAAAACACAGAATTTCAACCAATACAAATGAACTTTAAATCTGTGCCATGGTTTTATCTGAGTGTAAGTTATGCAGGTCCCTAGAAAAGTAGGCAAACTTCGGAACATCATGTCTTAGAAGGGCTAATCAGATTTATATGAAACTTTCATATAGACTGCACATGCTATCAAAAATAGGAGTTTTATGATTTTCATGAAAAAATTCAATTTTTGCACAAAACGAAAACGAAATGACAATTTAGAATACTGAAATAGCATTTTTGACACTTTAGTATGGGACATTTAAATCAAACGAAATTTGATGTTGTTATTGATATCGTTAATTGTTTGGCTAATATACACTTCTTTTTGTTAAATTTTACTAAAGAGACATAGTCACGTACAGGGTCAAAAATCAAATTCTACATACTTTCAACGTTCACTAGAAAATATGTTCTTATACATGTACTGTGCTAAGGTTATGTAGGTAATATACATACGGGTAACTAAATAGTGTCTTATACCCGTTGAACACATACTGTCGATATGTTTCACTGAATGTTTCATAAGAATTTATTATTTATATTGGTTTAGGGTTCCTGTGGTTTTTGGTTGTTTTAGGGTGCTTAGAAAACACGATGTGATTCACTTGTCCTTAATGAGCAAGGTTGTATGGTTGAATTTAGAAGTACCTTAATTATCTTTGTATGGCGAACAATTTAAAATTGCCTCTTTTAACTGTAGAAGTCTAGGAACTCGGTCAAAAAGACGAGATGTTTTACATTATGATGGGAATTCTGTTGGTATTGTAAATGCATATAAATATTTAGGATTAATGTTTACTACGAAAGGTTTGTGGTCTTGCGCACAGAAAACTATCATTACAGGCTACTAAGGCAGTGGATTTAATGAGGAAAATGTCAATGGTTTTAGTACACTCCCTGTTTGAAATTATTCAATTGAAAAATATTGCCCGGCCGATACTTCATTATATCTGAGATATGGGGTTTTAGTGATTGCGAATGTATTGAAATAGTCCACACAAAATTTTGTAAAGAAATTTTAAATTTACCTAGCACGGCAATTTCATCGACTGTTAGAGGTGAGGTGGGTCGTTACTCCTGGATTGCTTACCGACTAGAATTATGAAATATTGATTAAAACTAGTAAAAACCGATGACTCAACAATAACAAATCATTGCTACGAATGGCAGTACAATATGACGGGAAATGTTAATAAACTGTGCTGGGTTAATGATGTTAAGAAATTGCTATTTCAGTTTGGTTTTGGAGAAGGATGGTACAATCAAGGTGTTCATTGTAGGTTCCGACACAAGCTTCATATCACTATTTAAACAAAGATGCAAAGATATTGATCAGCAAAAATGGCAAGAAATCTTGAACACTTCGATTAAGCTGGAAACTTACAGAACTTTTAAGTTAAACATATGTTTTGAAAACTATTTAGATGCAATTGATAATGTAAATGTTAGATCTGATATGGTAAGATTAAGATGTTCAGAGCATGCACTAATGATTGAAAAGGGTAGACACTTGAAACTGCGCAGAACAGAAAGGTTATGCACTCTCTGTGTTACGACATGTGTCGAGTCAGAATATCATTTTTTCACCGAATGTCCATTCTACGATGACCTTAGGAAACGATATTTGCCTGCATGCAACTACAATCCCAATGTTACAAAATTCAACAGGCTCATGACTATGGAGGAAAAAGATGTTATATGGTCAACATGTAAATATGTTCATTTCGCATTCAAGCGAAGAAGAATTCAGTTTACTTCTAGTGTTTGACACTTACTTTTATTGTATTTGATGATTTGATTGTAACAAGGACCGGAGCCCTAGTTATTGAATAAATAAATATATATATAAGGCAGCGTGCGTACAGTATTTTCTGCCTACAAGATACTTAACTACTGCGGAAGAACCCATAATTCGAGCTCAGTGCGGATATGACTGTTTTTTCAGCCGTGGTCGAAGTGATGCCAGGGGTGTTTCCATCTTGTTTAATAGTAATTTTGAATTTAAAGTTCTATCTTTTACTGAAGGAAATCTCCTTGGGGTAAATAACTGTTTTTCTATTGAGTTGGTGAATATTTATGGACCAGACAAAGATAGCCCTAATTTTTTATTGACATTTCACAGAAAATCGCCAGGTATAATAACGATTTTGTTATTGTTTGTGGCTATTTTAATTTATCCAAGATTTTCACCTTGATTTTCATAATTATTTCTCCTTAAATAACCCTAAAGCGCGTTACCAAATGCTGGAGATGAAGGTGGTTCTTGATCTGACGGACCCATGGCGTGTTTATCATCCCTCAAAGAGCGAAAATGTTAACATGGTCCAGGAGAATTCCGGTTAAAAAATCTAGGTTACCTGTGGATTATTTTCTTGTTACCCAACAATTACTCTCGCGTATCGAAAATGTGGAAATACAGTCGGGCTACCGATCGGACCATAACAACATCGTCTTAACTGTACAATTAACTACGTTCAAAAAGAACCAGGGTCTTGGAAATTTAATAACTCACTTCTAAAAGACAAAGAATGTATTAATCTCGTCAAGAATGAGATTTTGTGTGCGAAAAAACAAAATGCGCTTCCAGTATACGATTTGAACAAAATACAAGAAATTGACTTTCATAATCTTATCAATTGTTTTTGGAGACGTTATTGTTACATAATCGAACGGTAACTATTCCATATTGTATCTCTAAGAAAAAAGTAGAAAAGGGAAAGACTTGGAAGAGCAGTTAATGTCCTTACAAGATAGGTTGAATGAGAGTGACTATCCTCAAATTGCTGTTCTATTAGGAAAAAAGAAGTCAAAATATAAGTATTATCGCAGAGAATACATGCATGGAGTAATGGTCAGATCGAGAGCTAACTGTCCAATTTCACTATTGAATATTATTTACAAAATTTTGTCTGGTTGTATTGCAAGACGCCTAAAAAGCGTCCATACTTTAGTTTGGCGAATGAGTGGGACACAGGGTAAAAAACAGGATCAAAACAGTAAAAACTGGCCACTAGGTGACGGGAACATCTCATTTTTTAATAGAAGCCTATTTACCATAATGCATAAAATTCCGTCTAGGAACTCCAAAGGAACAGAGGTAATCAGAAAAAATAATTTGCCACAAGAGGGCACAGCATTCGTTAGATCCGTCAGAAAGTCATCGTCCTCCGTTGTCAACTTCATATAAACACTCTTGCTAAAGTTAATAAAGATCCTGTAGTGGGTTTAGGAGATACAGCTATGGGCGCAAAAATGCCACTATGAGGCCACACAGTAGTCAAAGTAATCGGAAAATCATCCTCAACCGTCCTCCTCACACTAAGAACATATACGCCAATTTCCACAATCATCCTTAGAGTGGTTTGGAAGGTAGAGGGGCGGGCTCCAAAAAACAGCCTCGAAAACAGTAAAAATGTCCACTCGGTGGCACAAAATACCTCGAATCCACACAAAAACTGAAGCATAGCAGCAACTTACAAACAAATGCCTATGCGTCAAATTTTATGTAAATCGATTGAGGACCTTTGAAGACACAGAGGTAAACGTAAAAAAATTGACACTTAAGGGGGCACACCGGTTGTCAGATCTGTCTTAATTCGTCATCATTCGTTGTCAGCTTCATAGGAACACATCTGCCAAAACTCATCAAAAACCTGTGAGCGGTTTAAGAGATACAGCTATGGGCGCAAAAAAACAAAACTGCCACTAGGAAGTTCCACAGTATATGAAATTATTAACGGAGTTGAAAACTCCAAATTTTTAGGTATTTTTGTAGACAGCCATCTTTCCTGGAAGAAGCATGCTCAGGAAATTTCTAACAACGTTGCCAAAATTGTGGCCATCCTCTCCATATTGAAACACTTTTTTCCCAAACACAAACTCCTGATGATATACAATACTCTTATACCATCACATCTATATTTTGGTATAACACTATGGGGGTTCGATAATTGTGCGAGATTGAAACTTCTGCAGAAAAAAAAAATGAGAAATGTTACCAATTCTTGGCTTTTTCACACACAGAACCAATTTACAGGGAAATCAACACACTTTTTCTTGACGACAGATTTAACCAAGCTTGACTAAAATTCTTTTACAAATTTGAACATAATCAATTGCCTATTTACTTTTATGATAACAATTTTTTTTCCAGTCACCAAGAGATCTTTCTAGAATATGCAGTCAAAATCCCATCGTAAAGCTGCCCACCTACAACAGAAAAAGTTGTGAAAGTTCATTAATGTTCAAAATACCGAATCTAATAAACAACTGTATTCTTCCGAGATATGTAGCAGACAAAATCGACACGCACAGATTACATGGGCCCTCCGTGTATTTGTGCTATTGCATATTAACCCATACGAAAAGGAGAAGTTGAGTTTCAATTGAGATTCAGTTGAAATTCAATAGAATTCTATTGAATTTCTATTGAATATGTCTATTGAATGAAAATTCGCTTGGCATTGTGTCTAACCTGATTATGCCATCAATTGAGTGACTATTTAAGGGCTATTGAATGGCAATTGAATTTCAGCACTTAGAGAATTTTTAGCTGTTCTGTATTGAATAGCTATTGAACTTCAGGACTTAGGGAATTTTTGGATGGTTTGATTTAACAACAAGTTACCAGCAGTGATTATTTCAAACATACGTTACCAATCGGTTGTCAAGGTTACATTCCTGGAAAGTGACCATTAAGCTTTTCAAACACTTTCAAACGGTTTTGGTCCAGCATAAACTGTGCATGGGTAGTGAAGAACTGCATAGATTAATTGGTGAGTTTTTGATTTTAACATTGTATTTATGTCAATTTGATTTTTAAGTAACATTATGTTTCATTTGTAAATGAGAAGCTTTAGTTTTGCAAACAAAATGGAGTTTTTTTATAACTGATTCAAGTTCAAGGTTATGGAAGTTAAGTAGAAGAGCACAGATTTCAAAATGAGTTGGGTTACAGACTAAAACCTGCACGTGAATGTAGTTGCCAAAACAAGTACCAGTTAATCGTGTTTTGACCTAAGAAATTGAGACTTAGAAACACCTTATTATGATTCTGTCTTAAAATCCTCACATCAGAGCAATGTACATATTTGATTGAGAGAAGTGAATTTTTATTTTGGTTACATGAACTAAAACTAAATAATTGAGTTAGGCACAAAGTAAGAGATGTATTGGATATCAGAGGTTTGCCATTGCCACCGGTCATCTACTCGTAGTGTCTCTGCAGTATGTTCTGATAACCATACTGGTTAAATGTACAAACTGACCGGCTCATAGGTTTAAAAAACAAATTTCAGCTATGAGTTAATGAAATGCTTGACATATTTGGCTATTACTGACAAACATAACTAAGCCGCATAAGCTACTTAGTGAAAGCCATTCAAACACAGTACTTCAGAGGTTATGAGTTTGATACCTTTGATAAATGTCTGTTGCAGCTCGATGATAATCCCATGGGCCAAATGATTTAAATTGCATTTATAATGAAACAGCGTGTTTATATATGTAGGTAATATCATGTCATGAGAAAGTTACAATGCATTGTCACTGATAACCGTGTATTATACTCATTATTTTTCTTCAGTGAATAGACTTCAAACAAGTTTTATGGCAGTTTTCCAATTTCTGGAGTTTTCATTAGTGTAGCAGATAACACCCTTATTAATGCTCTTAGTCAAAAGCAGATTAAATTTTCTAAAGACTATGGCTAATTAACTAAGAAAGCATTCATGTATTTCCTGAGCGACAAGTTCGATACAAAATTCAAATTTTATTACTTTACTTGATATTATCCAACTGGATATTTTTCAACAAGTTTTTTTTAGCACAAGAGAAGACTTTGATGAAGTGAAAAGATTATAATTCTTGGGAGCTAATGCCCACCCCCACCAACACTGTACCAGTCATCAATTCCTGTTGTGGACAGATACCTCAAATTTAATGGATTATAACAAGTCTCAGTACTCTGAAAAGTGCAGAACCCGAGTTCTGCGGAGACCTTGAAAGGCTGTACAGTGCCGGGATTTAAGGATTTGTTGTCACATGTGAATTGTGCTTTTCAGACAGCCAATATTTTTCTGGTATAGCTCTGTATGCCTGAAGTTCTTTTTTATCTTATTAAGCTTTCTGGATATAAAATACTCATTTACCCTTCAACATATGGAATCTGCTGCAATATGTGTTCAGAGAAGTTCATAGTGACGTATGATTTAGTTCATGTACGAGGCTCAGCATACAAATGTTGTAAAAACAAAAAAATCTGCAATTAGTCAGCATTTAAGTATCTAAGGCACTATTTTTGTTTTTCTTTGTTTAATGCTGTATGCAAATTATAATACTTGCGCAAGTTTTGATTTAAGGTTTCAAAATGTTCAGGTGTCTATGACTTGATTTTACTCGTGTATGCCAGGTTGTTGAATGGATACGTGAACTATTTTTATCTCTTAAAGAGGTTTATGTCTTATATTTTGAAAGAGTTAATTTTTAATAGAAAATATTTGAAATTTAAATTATTCTGTATAGTTAGAAAAATTGAATGGCCATTGAACGGCTATTGAATGGCCATTGAACAGCTATTGAATTGTGAATATGGGACGAAATTCAACTGATTCTGCACTGCATGGAGATTTGAATGGCTATTGAACGGCTATTGAATTCTAGTTGAATGGCTATTGAATATGCTAATGAATTGAACCAATTCATTTACATGGGAAAAACTTCATTTGAATTTCAATTGAATCGCAATTGAACCTCAGTTAAGTCTCAATTCCTGTCCCTGAAAGTCCAGTGTATTTTTTCGTATGGGAAGCACGTACAGTTCTCACTTCTATGTTGTTATATAATACATGTTCTAATTGAAGTAACCGTGATCACGTGTCTTACATCTTCCCGGCCTTAATTGTCATAGTCTCCGTTGGTGTTTAATTCTTTGTAAAATACATTTACTTTACGTTTTGAAATAAACATGCATTGTATCTTACTCCATTGTAGATGTACTTTTTCTGTTAATTGTTTTTATATTATATATTGTTCTTCTTAATTGCTATTTAATTTATTGTTTCTCGGTGGTCAGATACTAGCGGCCCGTGCTTTTGCTGGCTACTGACCCAGTCATATAACAATGTATGTTTTTACATGATAAAAAGTTTCTCTCTGTCCGTCCCTCCCTCCCTCTCCCTGCTTCCCTCTCTCCCTCCTTGCCTCCCTCCTTCCCCTTGCCTCCCTCCCTCCCCGCGCCTCCCTCCTTCCCCGCGCCTCCCTCCCTCCCCGCGCCTCCCTCCTTCCCCGCGCCTCCCTCCTTCCCCGCGCNAGTACCAGTGGGGAATTCGTAGTCCCGGATGTCATACCTTGCAGTATATAGTGTATTAGAGCCTTTTAGAGACGATCAGAACCCGAGGACGAGCTCACGTAGGCTTCCCAACCAGTGCCAGCCAACAAAATCTCCTACATTTGTACATTTAGAAATAATTCAAGCTCAACACTCTTTGAAAGATACTCACACACATCAGTGACATTTCAGTTTATCTCTTTTTTCCAAAATAAACAACATAAGAAGCACAAATGATGCTTTTATAATAAGTCGAATAACCAGCGGACTGCTTGGATGCATTATTGCGCAAAAACCGGAAACCGAAAAAGTAGCGCATGCGCAGACCACGCAAACCAGCTCTGGATGCATTATTGGACAGGATGCATTATTGGACACGACACCGGCAAATTCAATGTACGTGAACTTGAATTATTCAGGGTTTTGTGAATAATATCGCCAATAGTTGAAAGAGGATTGGATAACATTGGTTAATATTTTATTAACATGAAAGTCCACTCTTACTGGTTCCTAGTTTGAGTGAACTCAGTTGTCAAGTTTGGCGGCCTCGTGTATTCGAAGTTCACGCACGCCTAATAGACTAAAGTTTTGTTGTCATCCAATAGGCGGCACTACTTCAAAGTCAAGGTCGTGAAATATGTCGACAGAAAAAGATCTTGGCGAAAGATTGAAGTTTGCTGTTACAAAAGGCGATGTTAAAACAGCCAAGCGTTTAATTAAGGGTGGTGTAGACGTGAATTCTAAATTTTGGGTAAAGTAGTTTGTTTGCCAAGTGGAGAAAAAGCAGACAATACCGTGTTCCACGATCGACTTTTCACTTCTTGCTGGTCCCCTACGTGGCTAGCCAGCACGCCGCAGGTATCGCTGGTTCCGTGCGTGCCGCTAAGTGGTCAGTAGCCAGCACGCAGGTATCACTTAATTTTCTTTTAATTTTTTTACACCGGCGTTTGTTATTGGCTGGTCAAATTCTCAACAGGCAGCGCTTTACGTAAATAAACTGGCATGACTGCAGCACTGAACTTCAGAAGTGTTAGTTAATGTGGTTTGTTGTACAGACAAACCAGGTGCTTAAAATTTATGTTCAGGAAATGTGAATCCTAGAAATTGTGGCTGCGCCTTTTCAGAGTGCATCTTTCTACTTTCGATGACTTTTGTTTACGATACTGTCCTGTATTCATACAGTACGAATAACACACCGGTTAAATCGGCCCGGCCAGATATGTGTTTATATGTACATGTACGTGCTTCAAGCATGGCTATTAAACATCACTGCAGAAACGAATTAGGTGCTGTGACGCCACTTGCATGACAAGGCTAAAAATCGTTCACAGTCCGTCATCTTTTCACGGGACTGTTGTAAAGCTAACCAATGACTGCTGAGGTTACATCAACCAATGCTAAAGCGCGTGACACTACGTGATACCTGCATGCTGGCTATAGGCACGTAGGGAACCAGTGAGGCGACCTGTAATTAGACTTATTTTTAGGGCCACCATTTAATTAATTACGCCACATACATATTCCTCTGTGGTTCGATTAGGAGGAACGNAAATCTCAGCTCGCATTTCCAAATTTCAGGTCGCAAATGCGACCTGCAGCTCGTTATGTCGAGCCCTGCTGTAATTAGACTTATTTTTAGGGCCACCATTTAATTAATTACGCCACATACATATTCCTCTGTGGTTCGATTAGGAGGAACGGAAGGAAATTCAAAGGCCCCTGAAAAGGTTGGCTTTATTTTGCTTGTATACCCAGTAAGCGTGCTACTGGAGTACTCTGTCTGTATTGTTGCTGGTTTTAGTTGAGGTAAGCATTCTGACTGTTGTTGTTGTGAGGGGCCTGACAAGCATTCGCATTGCTTGGACGTGAATGGAGAAAGTCGGCCGAGACAATTTGCCATGAACGTTGCTGATGGAATTAGGAAAATCTGGAGTACTAATAGTATTTATTGGTGTGGCGGTCAACAAATGTTACCACTGCTGCATTCGGACATAAAATGTGTGACGCAAATTACTCTGAAATTGACATATTTTGAGTTTTTCCTGAAGCGCCTGATCGGCGACCATTAGTATAACTTTGAGCTGCTGATAGAACTGCTTGTGCTGTGATAATGATAAATTCTGTTAAACTTCCACAAAATCTTACACAATGTAATTAAACCTTTATTTTTTCTGTGGTGGACTGATGTCACTTAAGAAAAAAGCAACCAAAGTGCTAAAATTTTGCAAGCGCAGTGACAATTTCAGGAGCACGGCCTGCGTCATTGGCGTAAAAATAAATTCATTGACCCACTGTGAGTGCTTAGCTCGAGCCAACAGGCCCATTAAAATTGGACGCATAAAGATAAAAAAGACTAATATGACTGGTACACTTGAGGCCATGTGCTAGGTCAATTCACCCATACCCACGTTTTTCTAAAGCAAACCCTGGAAGTAATAGAAGACAACTCATTTCCGCCGGTCTGCTCACAAAATCGCCAAAAAACACCCCACACCATTTCATTTCTGAAAGAACCTCTCTAGTAGGTTTCTTTGGGATTTCTTGGCCAATTGTAATTTAATTGAATTTATGAGTTTTCGCTGTTTAATGTATATTTTTGCTCGATTTCTGCAAAATTTCAAAAGTCGTGACTTCCCACTTGTCTGGTTCCACATGTTTCTGCTTCTTCAACTTGTTCAAGAAAGCAAGATTTTCCACATGTGCAGTTAAGTAAGCGTCTGATACTCGAACCAATTTCAGTGTAACTAGTATGTAATCGGAAAGACCATCAGAGAACTTCGCACCAGGATTTTCCAATTCGGAAAATTATGCCGAATAAACGGCCTCAGGTGTTTATTTGTTACAACTTGTGGTGTCAAGTGTCCAGATAGTGAGGCATTTATTTGGAAAATTTCCTCTTAAAAGCCCACTCAGCATTAACTTTTGGCCTCAAATTAAGTTTTGTGGAGCATTTATTATTTATAAAAACAAGCAAAGTGTTTGGGAACAATTTATTTTCATATCAGCCGAGGCTATGACTCTGTTTACACGCCCCCTCCCCCTTCGGAGTAAACACCCGGGCATTATTGAAACGTCTGATAATCTTCATTTTCCAAATCCATGCCCATGGGGTTATCGATGGAAAATCCTTATAAGGGCGAGGTGTCGATCGTGGGCACACAAACGTTTTGCATTGCAACTTCTGTGCAAAAACCTGGTGATCATGTGCTTCGCATTATACCTGGTGATATCTTGCAAAGTCTTGTGTCAGTGATGTTACATTTTTGTGATGTTCTAGCATATTCACTAGCTGATGGCTTATAGCTTAACAGGTATATGAGTTTGTGAGATTCTTGTGTAATGGAACTCACCCCAGCTTGGTTGTTATGGAAGCCAACAAAGTAAAGGGTGCTTTTCACAATCTTTTAAAACAGACCTGTCACAGTCATACTATATAAAGGGACTTCCAATGCTTTCTACCCAACAAATTATATCTGCCGGAAGTTTTACAAGATTCTCAATCTCACCACTGTATGTTAGGCCATGCTACCTCATCTGTTTTAAGGTTTTCATCTGTTTCCAGTATCATGCCTCACTATTACACGAAGCCATCGCACTCAACCATCTGGATCTGTTCAGGCTGTTGCTTAGTGCAGGAGCCAGAGTCAATTCCTGTAACAAAGTGAGTTGTAAGTTTGTTCGTAAAAAGAATGTTACCTTCTTGTTTTCGAGCTTTTTTGTCAATATTGCATATTCTACAAGGCTCGATGCTTAGTATCGCATTAACTAGCCAAAAGTGACCTGGCAAAATTCCCAGTTTGCCAAACAAGAACTGATGTCGCCGAAAATGAAATGAAAAGAAAAGCCAGCACACGTGGCAAATTCTGTTGTTGTATTCGAGTTCGCCTGAAATACATTTTGTTTGTTAGGGGTGGCAATGACATCCAATTTCCTCTTCTCGGGGCCAATATTCCGTGCACAAGCTCACCTCCTTAGGCAGGCGAGCATGATTGAGCCTTTGATTTTTTGCCAAATGTTTCCAACTTTCCACTGTTTACTGCCTGTAGTATTTGGCATGCGGGCTCAGATGTGACGTGACAACCTGGGATTTTTGCCAGGTTGCCAAACGAAATCTGAGGTGGCCAAATTGAGCCCTACTTTACATCACACCCTAAGACACTACTCCAAATTGTAGACACATGTTAATTTTAAGCGGCAGCCTATTCAGTTGCAATAACTGATTTGTTGAAACAAGTAAAAATTGAGCAAAAGTCAGTTTTTAATCTAATGCTCATGTCACAGCATCAGCAGACCATACATGTTAACACACTGACCTCACTTTTTCTAAAGTGGGGATTAGCTAGTGATTTTCCAGTTATAAATTTTGACCCAATGCATTTTCCATAGAAAAGTGTCAAAGGTCAGAACCAACATGGCAGAATCTCCTTGAGCAAGCTGCATAGCAAGTGTACAGTTCTCCACAACATGAAATTTCAAGTCAGCAGAAGTTTCAAAAATCCATGAACCTGTTCATAAGTCTGACCAAAGTGTGAAGGGATTGTATGTGAAACCTTGCAATTGGTAACAGAATTACCTGCTTTCTACGAGTTGTGTTTTCTTCAAACTCAATGCAGATGAACCAAACTCGTCATCACTGCCCGACCAGCTGAATCATTGCGGCTGTATTAGTTTAGTTACCTGTTTCTGGCATCATTGCTCAATTCAAAAGCAGATTGTTATGACTGGCCATTGATCTCAGATATCAGAACACAGCTTGTTGGGAACGCTTGACATTTTCGAGACATATGCGGTGCGCCACCACTTCTGGTTAGTGAAACAGAGATTTTTGTTGTTTGTTTACACGTTTCAAAAAACGTTACACAATGTACAATCATGTAAACACTTGACAAAAGTGACAGACAAAATACCGCTTCCGATCATAACAGCCAAGTTTTAATAGCAAAAATGGCTGCCAATGACTAATGTCGATAAGTTTCTTACTGTAAAATGGCTTAGCCTCCTTACTAACTATACTGTTAATTTCCCTTTATTCCGGGTCATGACGGAAAGTTAATCTGGTGATAACTGAGAACTCTCGGCCATTTTGTCTGAATATTTTTGACATGTACTGTATTATACAAAACATAAGGTGAAGACTCCAAAGACGTGCTGTACTTTGTAATTTTGTTTGGAAATGTGACAACACAATGAAAGTTGTAACAAAAATTGTATTTTCGAAAAGTTGAGACTAAGAATTTTTTAAATATGATAAATCACACTCTGTGGTTTATTTGTTCAATATAGAAGTTATTCTCTTCAAAAGATACACAAGTAGTACGATACGAAATGACGTAAATTGGAACTAAGAATTGAATCAAAATGGACCTTGACGTATCGATATCAAAGTTGGTCGCTCCCGCATCGTGATCCGAAAACAATTGGATTAATCTAGCACCCTTATAAGAATTGAAAACTATGTGTCCTGTGTTTTAGGTAACATTTATATTGACAGGATGGTCGCACACCACTGCATACTGCCACGCGTTGTGGTCACATGGCCATGGTTGGTGAGCTCATCAAAAACAAGGCTAATGTCAGCGCCACTACCAAGGTTTGTTTACCATGACTTATAAGCTGCATTTAAAAATTACACACCACCCACCTGATCACCTGCAGACAGCACATTATGACACCCTTTGTGTTTCCAATGCAATATTGTGAAAATAATTACTAACAAAGGGGCAGTTGAAATCCCCTGATCAGTAGGTTAAGTTGTTGCCAGAATTCGCTAAGAGACCGCACTGGGTAAAGCACCTCGCCTAGCCTAGTCTTGGTGTGGCTATTCCCCTGTCGTGCACATTAAACCCCAAAACACCTGAGTTCACATGCTGGTTCCATATTTCATTTATTTAGGCTCATACACCTTTGTGTGTGAAGCTGCGCCTAACTGTGGAATTATGAAAAAAACTTAAGGTCTGTTAAGAACTGGATGTAGTAGTCGAAAAAAATTCTTTTCTCACTTGTTTTCAAACAAAAGTAACTTCTAAGTAAATGTTGTTGTGTGCATGGTTTGTACAGCATTTGGTAAAATTTTGAATGTTTGTAGAAAATGTAGTAAACCATTGAAAAATAAAATGAAGGTTTCATTATTGCTGTTTGTTTGTGTGACACTTGAGTAACACTTTTCAAACATATTCAAATGTGAGTGCATGTTGTCATTATCTCTGTCACAGTGTCCAAGAGTAAGACGTCTGCTGTTGTATCTCCTAAACTTCTTGCTGGATTTTAATGAGATTTGTTGCTTTGAAGTTGATAGAAAAAGGACAATGAGTTTTGGACCAAATCATGTACCGCTGTGCCCTCTAATGGCAATTTTAGTAAATGTCTCTTATTTTCGTTAGTACCATGATGTATCTTCATGAATTTTGGCAAGTAAATCTCTATTAAGGAGATGACGATGCTTTTTCATTTTTGTAGGAATTTGACTTATTTTGCACCACTGCTCTCTTGTGGAGTTTTTGTATCTGCTGTGGCTCTATCTCCTAAACCCCTAGCAAGATTTTTTCGAAAATTTGGGGAGTGCATTCCTATTAACTTATCAAGTGATGAGTAGATCCCACTACCGCTGTGCCTTATGATGGCAGTTTGCTTTTTTACATTTCCCTCTGTATCTTTGTTCTTCCTTGATGTATCTTTATGAAATTTTGCAAATAGTTTTTATAACGGAATTGGTGGCACCTTCCCATTTTCAGATGAGTTCAACATATTTTTCACCATGTAATGGTCAGTTTCATGACACTAATTAACACTGCATGCTGTCCAGTTGTGGGTGCATTTCAACTCTATGGGTTGCTCTTGTTATTCTTTTTAGTCAGGATTTGGAGCATAATCTGAATGAATGTGACTGTGTTAGCACCCCCTATTGTCTATTCTAACAATTGCTTTCAGCTAATATTTCAAGCTGTGTTAAAACTTAGAACATAGAATCTTTGCTTCTGGTGGTACACCATGGTGGTTGTATGCTTTGCTTTTTTGATCATGAAGTTCTTGATGACATTTGAATTCTTCATATCTTACCTTCGTCTTGATTTAAGGATGGTCGTACGTGTCTTCACATAGCCGCATGGAGAGGCAATGAGGAACTGCTGCAGTGCCTCCTGGCTGCAGGATGTCCAGTTAATAAGCAAGACGAGGTAAATGCAGTCCTGTGTTCTATAGCCTTTTTTATGAATCAGCTGTATGATGTAATCTTTTCAAAAAACACTACAGCTGGTTTGAAATAGTGGGATATCCGAAAACAAAGAGAGACAACTGGGCCAGAAATGTCCACTCATCTGGAACACCCGAAAATTCCTCAATGACATTTCTTTCTATTCTTGCCCTAGGCATTGGCTGTGTTTGATGTCAAGGATGTTTTTTATGAAGCTTGAACTAGTCAACCAGGAGCTATGATTCTGAAGTGCAAATTTACAAATCAGATCTAAGCTACATATCAGTAAGCGGATCCAGGGGAAGGGGTCTAAAATCCCCTTTAATCAAAGCGAGAGATAAAAACCATCAGAAAAATAAGATGGTTTCATTTTTTTATTTTTATAGGCTGCTAGGTGCAGAGGTCACGACACTAAATATCAGTACTCTTATTTTTCTCATTGTTTGTGGTGTAGAATTTTCTTCAGAAACCTATCATTTTATTTGGACCTTATTTTTCATCTGCCTTTGATATCCATTAGACATTTTTTCTTTCTTCGAAAAATGAGCCAGAACATTGTTGAAGAGTTTTTGCTTACAGGATGGGTGGACAGTGTTACATTGGCTGTACAATTTAAAGCACAAAATCACAGCTGAAAAGATACTTGGTAGAGGAGCACAGATCAATGTGTTGAATAAGGTATAGTTTATAATTGTGTAGATCTTGAACCAGCGTGGAACTCTAGATGGCACAAGATGTGACCAACAGGTGGCGTGCTGACCAGACTTAAAAATGTTTGTGAAGGTATAGTTTATTAAGCAATGTTTCACTTGTTAAGCTCACCTCATGGTGGACAAGTGAAATTTCTCAACAAAAATAGAGATTGTTTAAGAAAAAAGTGGGCCTGTTATTAGCTGTATAAGTATCATTGAAAAGTATTTGGTGATATTGTCATTATTTACAAAGTAATCAGATGTAGAAAAATAGACTGTTATGGCCATTTTTAGGACAAGTACGTTTAGAAACATGACAGGAAGCTTCATAGTTGCTGAACTGGGACTCATGCTTGGCAGATAAGGCAGCTTAAATTCAAATAAAATCAAAAGTTTCGTATTCTATACATCAAAACCAATTATAATGTTTGATCCAGGCAAAAAATCTAAAGCTGCACCTCCGCACATTGTTTAACAAGAAATTATTTATCTGCGATTATTATAGAATGCAAGGACATGCAGCGTTGGGAATTCTTTTGTACCCCGAACAAAGATCACAAAATTGTTTTGATGTAAAACATACAGTCAAAAACTAGGCTTATGTCAGTTTTAGCCACCTACGGCAAACTAGTCCAGCCTCTTTAAAGTTGTTCATATTTGTAGTAAATGTTACTTCTAGAGAAAACACTGGTCGGCAGCTGTTCAGTTGAGCAATTTAAAATTTATTGTAATTTTTCATGCTAGGTTTATGATCAAATGGTGCTGCAATAATGAATACAATTTCTTATCACTGATCAAGGAAAGATAATATTTTCTGTAAATGTCGACGTCAGCTGGTCATGGGTAATCAGCCTGGTATGAATATTACATGTTAAGCAAAGCTGAGGCAAACCTTTGAGTTATAGCAGCGCATGTGTGAGTGAGTATTTCCATGTTTCAGAATGGCCACACTCCACTACAACTGTGTATTTTGCATGGTAATACGCAGATGGCCGAGATATTACTACGCCATGGAGCAGTTCCGCCAGATCTGGGCGTCATCACGTCTGTAAGACTAGGTGTCTTCTTTGAATACCATTTGGACAATTGAATGTGCTTCTGTAACAGAACTAAGTTGTGTGCATTCTTTCTTTACTGTTTAGTGGCGCAGGAAACAGTTCAAATCAGGACAGAGGGATAACTGTGCATTTTGAATTTGCAAGATGGGTGCAACTTCTTTATTTTTAATCATAATTATTCTTATTATTCTTATTCCTTCAAACAAAATCAAAATAATGCTTGTAAATAAATGCTTAAAGCAGCAAGAAACCCTACATTTGATTTGAACGACTTACCATTTATGAAATTGGTCTCAAAATAAAGGCTTTAAAGGAACAGACAGTCTCTTATTGCAGAAGTTACTTCTTGCTTAGTACGGACAAGTTGAGACCAACTTCATGGCATTAAATTACTTCTCGCCTAGTACGGACAAGTTGAGACCAACTTCATGGCACTAAATCAAGTTTGCCTCTTGGCCGCAATTTGAGTTTATAGCGGGTTTTTTGCTGATTTGCATAGCGTTACAAAAGAAACACACTCACGTCTGCTGACTTAGTTTTTCTGGCAAGTGAAAGTTATTGTCCGACAAGTATGTAATCATTCAAATCTAACGTGCACAGTTATGCCTGGGCTTCTTCACCATTCTGAGAGCATGACACTGTAAGAAGCAAACAAACTAATGGGAAATCACTGATACTTGTAGTTGAAAGGAATCCAGTGAAGACGAGGTCCCAAAGTTAATGTAAGGAGACCCACTTTTGAAGCCTGAAATCAAATGTCTTTGTCTTTGTCATTGAAATAAGAATATTATTTTTTTTTAAATATAATAAGCTGCTGAAAGAGTTTACAGAGTCTCTTACTTATGTCTGTCTCACGTTCATCCTTTCTTTTTCCTGCAGAAATGCCTGTTTGGGTCCAAGTCTTCAGATCCCTATAGTTCACCGGATGCAGACTTTCTAACTCTGCTCTGCGTTTGTGGTTTTGGCGACTCAGTTTTGTTTGGTAAAGCTGCATCCCAGATAAACAGCGACAGGTGTAAACTGCTGAAACTGTCGGATCTGTGCAGGAACAAGCTTAGAAAGCACCTGCTGGTAGTCTCTAGAGACCGTTCCATCATTGGGAGACTAAAAAGGCTGCCCCTGCCTGCACCCATCAAAGACTATCTGTGTTTAGATCAGTTGTAATGTTGCATTGATGGAAACGTTTAGTAATAAAATGAGTTGTGCCATACTCGTACGGAAGAGTCAAGGTGTTCCTCGTATTCTTGTAACAAATTTGAGAAATGAAATAAAAGTAAAAGTACAAAGTGTCAAAATTTTGTCTACAAAGTGATTGTCTCCACTTATTAAAGTTGATGCAGAAATTAACGTGGTCCTTTTCAAAAAGGAGGGTGCAAGTTTTGACTAAACGTTGTTTTTAACTAGAGATGCATCGTCTTTATGATCATCGAAAACATTGTTGCTATGGTATACTTCAGTTACCAGAACTTTCACTCTTTCCTTTTTTCATAGGTGACGAAATTGCTTTAGAAACATGTTGTACTTGGCCTTAGTCTTGCCTCATTCACAATATTATGATGTATGGGTCTCTTGTTACAATCATGGTCTGATCTAGTTTTCAAAATTTGTAAAATTCCGCTTTGGGCTGGCTCAAATTAGATGTGCCAGAGATTTTCTTATGTGTAACTATAGAGTTTCCATGACATAGCTCCTGATTGTCTCAGACAAAATAAAATTATTAAACCAGGTGCAGTATGGCAATATCTATTATCAAACCACAATTTCTTATGAGGACCCTATGGAGTCCAGTTGCATAACTGAATAGGTTCCATCCTGAACAAACATCTTACACAACCTTAACTCTGATGACGTCACAGCAGTGTCAGATTATACATTAGGTTTGTGTAGGATCTCATTGGTTAGTCTGTATCTTTGGCCAAATATCAACAAAACTTGATGATCCTGAAAAGTATACATTCTCTGAAACTAGAAAGTCTTGTGTAGAATTTGATTTTTTTACTTTGTGAATCTGCCATTAATTTGGTCTTGTGACCATGTAAAATTTATCAAAAAAGAAATGTATCATGACGGCGTTTTCCCGTTGATCTCTACTTGTTCGATTCTATAGACCAACTACAAGTTGGGAATATGACCCCTGTAGCCAATATCTTACACGACTGATTAACTCCAGTCTGGTCGGAGGGCCAGCTCTCATTTGTTCGATGATTGCTCTAATCTCCAATGAGATCGTATCAAGCCTGACTGGGCTGTGCTGTTAAAAATAAAAGTTAAGTTATAACATATTTGAATATAAACCAATGGCATTTCTGAATTCCTCGTCAAATTCTGATCATAGTTTTTGAATCGCCAAAATCGCCCAACTACAACCAAAAAAGTTACGACGATCTATTCTTTCCGAACGTACCAATTCGCTCTGGGTTTGTGTTCACACGTGGTGTGTAATAAGCCTGGTAGATAATTGGCCAGCCTGCTGTCGTACCAGACAAAAGACTGTGCTTAACAGTTAACACGCTCACAGCCCTCTACGTCTGGTAAAGTCACTGAACGGGATAATGCCGTAATGTATTGAAGCAAACCAACGGTATTAGTAACGTGATCAAATTTTATTTGATATAAATACTCATAATGAAATCTCAAAAACAGTATTAGACTTTTCTAATACATGCATGTTATCGTTTTCATAGAGCTTTAAAAATGAAAAATGTTACGCCCCCCTCATGATATCATAGACCTGCCTTGCACATTAAAGTTAGTAACTATTTTCAGACCTGTGATCGCCCAGTGAGAACAACAAATTCGAATGTTGTGATTTTTGGTTGTGTTCTGTTCAGTTATAATAATCGCACGTGGTTTGCTAGAATATTTGCAATTTGTGCATAAATGTTTAGTACGCTAATTACTCCGGCGTAAAGCGGCAGATAGGACATACCCTTGCACATGCTCGGTTTACCTGGCTGACTTAACTTCTGATCAAAGGCCCTATTAGCCTTATACAAAATCCACATATGAACGCAGTACAAATCCAATGCACGCTGTCTTTATAGAACACACGCGGGTGATCGGTCGCTGTCTGGCTCAGACAGCAAATGTTCAATCTATGGTTAAAATCGTGACGTTCCTATATTAAAGCTGCTGGCGAGGTGGGCCATATATGTAGCATAATGTGATCGCTAACAGTACCGTCACGCACGCCAACGTGCTGGTTGATCTGAAACATAAGTCACGTGATTATTACGCTGTACCAACCAGAATTCGAGACAAAAAGCATGGAATTTCCCGATTAGGCCAAAAACATAGTTTCCGGGTGTGTGTTTTCTTTTGAATTCGGTACGATCAAAATAATCAAATCATGGCATTTCAATTTGCTTCCCTGTGCTTACGTGCCTTTGTGCAGCGATTTTCAAGAAAACGAGACCTAATTGGTAAAATTGATGCGTGTGTTTTTTGTCAGTAAGCGTAGGGCTCAAAATGAGTAGGGTACACTGTACAGACCCTAAAAAACCAAAATGTTTTGCCTCAAAAGGAGTGGTGATACATCAGATCGCTTTCCCCTATTATTTGCTTTTCAAACTGACTCCTCTATCCTTCGTGCATCACCTGTGTATAATTCAAAGTGTTACATCCGTCATTTTGGTCGAAAGTAACCACTGTCCAGTTTTCGCTCCTAAAAGGTCATTAAATTGCGTTGGATATTTGCTCCACTGATGCTTCAGAAATTAAAAAAATATATCAAGTGAAATACTTACATGTATGTGTGGGGATTGACGAGAGTCACGGCGTTGTTGGAAAGTCATTTTAAACACAACATAGTGAATTTAATGCATTTTGCAGTACTCAAATGTGCCAAGCAGCAAGTTTCCTTCAGAGCTGCCGGGTATAGTACGTATACATATGCGACTTACCGCCTAATGATTTCCCCCTATTGGGCCTCAGTTCTACTCTTATAACTCGGTATCACAATACTCTCCACTTTAGTAGTTGCATTCTACTTCCGTTGCCAACAAGAAAACCAAAACCATCTGCGACGATTCAGAGTTTATAATTGGAGACCTGGGCCATCCATAAAATTGTGAGTTCGAAAAGGGCGCATGTACGCGTTGCCTGTGACTCGAGGTATTACCGGAAATAGAATCCTAACACAGTAAGGGATAATATACACCTATTTTATGGGTTTAAGACCAGGCGTGCTTCAGTAACGCTAGGGCCTTCGCTTGGCCCAAGCTAAAATCAAGCTAAAGTCGCGTGTTCTCATTTAAAATACACGGCAATATCTCACGTAATCTCGCGAAGTCTTGTTTTTTAGCGAGGTCCTAACTCGTTACTGAACGGGACGCTGGTAATTTTGTTTTAGGCAGCTAAACAAGGCGTAATATATTGCTTTGCACAAACGTGCTTTGCTGTACTAACTGCACCGTATGCGTTTTCGTGCAAGAATGTTAGCAAAGCAATTGGCCTTTTTGCGGACATCGGGTGTATTTGTTCAGGCCATGAATTGGTGGGAATTTTGAGCGCGTTTACCGACGTGCTGGCGATGAAAGATGAATGACTCAGTGTCGACCTCGTAACGTCCTATATGTCTAATAAACAAATAAAAAACGGAAAAATCACGAACCCAAGTGGGAGGCGAACCACAAGTCTCTACCGAGATTGGCGGTCTATTGTGCTCTTGCCACGGTCCTCAGTAGCTCAGTGGTAAGAGCACTAGACCGGCAATCTGGAGACTTGTGGTTCCATTCTCAGTTGGGGTTCCTGATTTTTCTGTGTTTATTTGTTCACTATTGGCCAACATCAGACTCTATATTTCCTATAGGGATGCGCGCTCAGCAGTTTGGACGGTAGAAAGGTCAATGATTGCTATTTTACTTACACTTCTTGCCAATATGCGTAGAAAACTTTCCATCCTTTAAGGATGGGACCATCGGTGATTAGTTGGTCGTATTCCAATCTGCCCGTGTACTTCCAATTGAATGTCCACAGAGTTGCAGGAAATGCAGAGGAGAGATACACCTCGTTCGTGTGGGGCTTGAATGCGAGATTAGTTACGTGTTGAAGCTCTTTTGGAAGTGTGATTAATGTGGACGGTTCCCCACCGTTAGGTCCAAACACATCGATAACTCCTTTTCCGTAATGCGTAACGAGTAGGTTTCCCATTGAGTCAAACTCCATGCCGTCAAATCCACCATCATAAACGCCGGTCCCTGCATGATGATCAAACTTCGTCATCCTTTATACGAATACTAGCTGTTATTTTCAATTGCCATTATGTCCAAGTGTTTGTCAAATGACTGGAAAGCTGGCGCTTTATTAAACAAAAAGTTTTACCGAGTCTGTCAAGTTCCTGGCTTTTGCCTTGAACAAAAACTAGTCAGATGTACCAGATCAAGATTTAAAAGGATACTAAACCCTGTTTTGAAAGCGAATCAACGTTGTGTCACGTATCAGTATTGGCGTCAAGTCTTGAACGATAATAGTGAGAGCCGGCTACCCCTATGTCAGAGATCGGATGTCATGGTTCTTGGTGGATGATGTTTCCCCACAGCTGCAGTGTAATTCGCTGAAAGCGTAGGTCACGCTTGCCCGTTTAGCAGACTTTGAAAAGAGTTTTCAAAATGTCCTCCAAACTTTTTATGGTTGTCGGGGTTACAGAGCATTATTTTTTGTGGAGAATTGGATAGATAAGTCGTTTTTAATATTCTTTAATAGGTCAAAACAAGGTTTGGTGTCCTTTCAAAGCATTCACCTTGCGGGTATCGTCAATCAAAATAACCTGATACACTGATATACCCGTGTTTTGCTCTGTCAAATGGCCCCATCGTCACCAAGTTGAATTCTCTTTTCACAAAATTTCACTCCCCCAATCCAAACCTGGAGACCCTTCCGTAGACCTAATTAGCTTCTTGCGAAATTACACGAGTGCGAGGTGAGCGTTTAGAGTACATGTATGTTAGGGAACTTACTAGATTATCCTTGTGAAATAGCGGCCAGTGAAGTGCGAAATTACGCGAGTGCAAAGCGAACGCTTCGAGAGTATGTTGGGGAAATTACGAGATGATCCTTGTAAAATGGCGGCCAGTGGAGTCGTCAGTGCAAATTTAGCAACGATATGTACTTGTTTTCTTCGAGTTAGCAGGTCTCTTACCGGGCAAAAGACAATCGTGAATGAGGGATTTGGAAGGTGGGGGTATTCTAAGCAGTCACCTGTGAATACAGGTCGTTATTCACGCTTTCTCATTTGTGAAACGAAAAGGATTGCAGCCTTGCAAGTGGTTCTATGCTTTCACCGCACTCGGACATTAGCAGGCCATATGACGGACCTTTGAAAAAAGTATGAAACTCATATGAGAGTTCTCATGTACAGTATATACAGTCAATAGGTTTTTCCTTTGAGAGGTTGCATAACTCTATAGCCTGTAGGTCACATGGCATCTGCAATTGATGCTTGAAATTTGAACCAAATTACTGTCCACAGATAGCGCCCACAACCAATATCCTACTTCCGCTTGTCTGTGGTTATCTCAAACTTCTATTGAGAAGGACCAGTGGTTCCCCAGAACAAGTCTGCCGATCGTCTCACTTTCACTTTTGTTCACGACAGTAAGCTTGATCCAAATAGAATGAAAACAGGAAGAAGACACGTTTTCAGTTATATGTAGGCCCTACTGATGGCCGTAGTTTGAACTTTTCAGGAACAGTTCAATAATTTTGCTACTCTGCTATATAAAACTGGTATTCTTCAAACTAAGTTTAGATTTAAGGCACTTACCGTCATAAGGTTGGTTCCAGCTTGTTCAGCTTTATTCAGATTAAAACGATTTTTTGAGTTTAAGGAGAGTTGAAANCCTTGCAAGTGGTTCTATGCTTTCACCGCACTCGGACATTAGCAGGCCATATGACGGACCCTTTGAAAAAAGTATGAAACTCATATGAGAGTTCTCACGTACAGTATATACAGTCAATAGGTTTTTCCTGTGAGAGGTTGCAGAACTCTATAGCCTGTAGGTCACATGGCATCTGCAATTGATGCTTGAAATTTGAACCAAATTACTGTCCACAGATAGCGCCCACAACCAATCCTACTTCCGCTTGTCTGTGGTTATCTCAAACTTCTATTGAGAAGGACCAGTGGTTCCCCAGAACAAGTCTGCCGATCGTCTCACTTTCACTTTTGTTCACGACAGTAAGCTTGATCCAAATAGAATGAAAACAGGAAGAAGACACGTTTTCAGTTATATGTAGGCCCTACTGATGGCCGTAGTTTGAACTTTTCAGGAACAGTTCAATAATTTTGCTACTCTGCTATATAAAACTGGTATTCTTCTTACCGTCATAAGGTTGGTTCCAGCTTGTTCAGCTTTATTCAGATTAAAACGATTTTTTGAGTTTAAGGAGAGTTAAAAGTTGGTCACAATTTGAGTCCGAGCTCGACATACCAGAAAAATTTGCAAACAGGTTAAGTTAAAGGAGAATGCCACCCGATTTAATTAGTCTTTTTACCGTCTCAGTCGGTCTATATCCGCATCAGCTCGCCGAGAAGTGTCGCGTTCAACTGTGAGGAAGGTGAGAAACGACGCAGTGACGTCAGTGTTTCTTCGGCAGCGTGAGTGCCGCTATGTTGTAGTTTCGTTCCGCTTGTGCGAACTATGAAGCTGCGAGGAAAGCGGGTATATTGTTTTTTCGATTTCCTCGAGAGCCCATAATGCTTAGAAAGTGGCTCGCGGTAGTGAAGAATGAAAACTACGCCGTTAGTATGCGGCTGTGAAACGTCTCCATGTCTGTCAGTGGCCTGCACTTCGTCGGATCGGTTGTTGGTCAGGTTTTGATTATGGAGAATTGTAGTTGGCCATAAAAACATAAACAATTAAAATTAATTCGAGGCGTGAGAACCTAACGTTTTATGTAACCTGTTTGATGACTGACTCGTTCGTTAGGCTCCTGTCCTCCGGGTTTCGCCACTTCTTTTTCTCAGCCCTAAAAAACGTCGGAAGCACACCTTCTTTCATTGCGGTGCAAAACCAGGATGGTCCGTGAGACACATCTGCGCTTCTGCAAGAATTCGTTTCACTTGCGGAATTTCGTGGCAGCAAACACGATCACTCGTTCCATCATCGTGCAGTTAGCTCATTCACACGTAGTTCAAACGGTTTTCGGAAGTATTGTTATGTTCCGTTGTCTGTGCACGTTCACAGAGCGTGTTAATCGATGAATTCAAGCGATAAGCTGACATCAGTAAGCGTGTTGTGAACTGCTGAACAGACTGCATTCGAACCTCTGACATCATTGGTTAATTTCAACACCTCCGTCTGCTGTCAGGTAAAAGAGCTGTACTTGCTGTTATCGAGTGGAACTACTCGATATAAATTGAAACAAAATAGGTTTTTTTGGGTGGCATTCTCCTTTAACTTTATTGAGACCGGCCGCAATAACAAACTGTCAGTTACTACTACATTTAGATATCATTACAGAGTTGAGTAAGGACCAAATCGAAAGCGCTTTCATAACAGAAAGTGGCTTAAATCAAAGGCAATCCTTTGACATAAAAGGCGTTTTTGCAGCTTTCAGTAAAAAAAGTTTATTAAGATCGCTGAATACCGAGTGTTTTCGAATCAATTTTAATACCTGTTTTGTTTGCAATCATGTGTTTATCCGACCGTCTTAGCTACAACCGGGCTTGCGACGTTTCCTAAATCGGGTCTGAACGAGCGCAATTATTTTACGAACAAGCGGTCGTGCTCGTGGAAGTTACCAGTTGGAGCTCTTACCAGGCGATGAAGTGCCCCATAATCGTCTGTTGCGAACTTGGCATGGTCCGACGATATCATAGGCCCACAAATTTCGAGTGAAGGTTTCCGCTACCAATACACGAACAGGCTGTCCATCGTTTGAGTGTTGAACAGCGATGCCATTACAGTAGTGTTCACTGGTATCTAGCTTTATTATGTCGCCTTTTGTCCTGCAAAACACCGCGTGCAGGTTTTTCATTTCAACGTTAATTTCAGAATGCGGGGATAAGGATCGACCCACGGATCTAGGTGAACGAAATGGGATGCAGTTGCCGTTTTGCTTCTCGAATATCCGCTACATCAAACCGTAACGTGTGGCCACTAAGAGCTGGTGCAGGGCGAAGTTCTTCTCACCCTTCCCAATGCTCAAGCACCGTATATGCATGGTCACTCAGTGGCGGATCTAGGATACCATAAGGAGGGGGGGCAACATCCTGAGGGAATTGGGCAAAGCGCGAATGTATGTGGATAGGCGGCCCCAAAGTTGCGGGAGTTGAGGATGTACATGTAGACCTTCTGTTCAGAAAATCTATCGTTGGGGAACGTGTCTCCGCGTCTGAGCCCCCCCCCCCCTTCGTCCGCTACCGGTTCTAGCTTCTGAACTCAATATTTCTTGAGTTCACGCTGTTGCTGTTTCATTTTGCTTGCGGCAGCCAGGGGGGGGGGCTGCCTCCCTCCCCCCTGAATCCGCCTATGTCAATCTTTTAGGCCAGCATTCGGATCACCTCAAGTATTTCCGTAGCGTCAACGGAGGTGAACTGTGTCACGCGCGACCTTCAGTCATACGGTCAGTCATTCTCCAGTTTGAAAACCACTGACACGACTTGCCATACGACTGTTCAAGTTAGCGCATGCCAAGATAACCTTTATGACTGACCTGCCGAGGTTTGTTCTCATTATAATTTGAAGGGGAAATTGCGTTTCACTTGGGAAATTGCACTAGTACATGTATACGTAATACTTGTTCAGTTTTGCCGTGTGTCAAATAGCGGGACATTTTGGTTCTGTGGGTGTGTTTTAGTGTTCTAGTCCGACTATAGTGGGACAATTGGCAAGTACACTGTACGTTGTCAGCGTCACAAAGTACTGGATTGGATTCTTTCACGAGAATGCGTAAATACTATAAGTAACATTTACTGCCCAGAAATCGAATTAACAAAAAGTATCTGTCCAATAGCTAATCATTGCACAGATGAATTATTAGGAAACAATTGAAAACAGTAACAATACATGTACGAACGCTCGCGCGCACACACACACGCACACACATAGCTACGCAATTGCGAGAGTAGATTTTCTGAAGTTACGTAAACACAGCTTAAAGAAAGGCCTACACTTTTCATAAATAATTCCAGAACAGACATTCAGAAACGAAATGTCACTTCCGTAACACTATTTTAAGACCCACAAATATTGAGAGAAAGTCCAAGCATGTGATTCGAAGATTGCACCTGAAAAGATATCAGAGGCCAGATTATTTCCTGCATCCAGCCAAGGCCAACGGTCGGAGGGTATAAAGAATGTCCAATAAAGTTTTTTCGTTTATTGACCAACTTTGCCGGAAATAGGTGGTTGTCTGGAACCGAACCTCAGGAATCCCGCCTGATGAAAAAATGACAAAATGAAAACGAAGCAGTCAAATTAGACTTAATTTGATAACTACAACAGTGGATCAAAACTCAATCGAGCAGACGACCTGAAATTTTTAGCGCACTGTCGCGGCTAGTCTCAGGGACACAAGCTCTAGTAATAGAGTACATAGGTCACGTGCTAAAGTTGGCATTACAGTGCTAGTGTTCCATGGTAAGACTAGATGAGATTCCTATGGCATTTCGACGTGTAACGATTATTTCATATTCACATTTTATTAGCGAACAGGAGTCCGTTTTATCACATAAATCCCGAGGTCTATGCCTGGTCTTGGCAAAGACGGTCGAAACTTCAATTTTTATTTGCTCACAGCACATTTACATGGCTCGCGAAGGCGGCCTATAGTCCGAGTGTCTAAAATTATTGGCTTGGCGTCATTTGCAACGTTTCACTGCTGTGTATCAATTGCAATAACATGTCTAGACGACCGTATCAATCACCGCACTTACGACCTGTGATAAAACAGGTCCACGATGTCCCAGCCATATTTATCAGCGTGTCCCTCTGTGATATTCTGGACAAGAACAATGCGGAGCGTTGAAATGCACAACGACTGCACCGCAGCAAAATTCGTTTTCGAGCCTCAGAAGTGGGCGGCTCTCTATATTAATATAGGTGGGCCCCACTCAAAGGCTACCAAGATCTCTCTGCCCATTTTGACTCTGATGCTTTGGTTGTTTGCATTGTTCGCCCTATGGGTGCGTTTTATTTCCACTGATGATATTTTGAGTCACGTTTAAACTTCTGTGTATATTGTAAATATGACATTCATTACGAACAGAGAACTTGTTTAGTATTTACTTTTTGTTCTTACGTTGACCTAAAACCACATTTGTCAAAAAATCTCTTGCCTAAAATAATTTCGTCGTGTCTAAGGGGATATGTGACCGAGATCAAGATTGATTTTTGGCCAGAGGAACCGGTTTTTTATCCCTGTAATCGTTTGGCAAAGCTTAGAGATCCGATGGTAGACCTACATGATACATATGTAGTCCTCACCTGTTATAACAGTAAAGTGACCCATTCACTTGCATTCCAGGAGAAAAAACATTCGTATACTCAGCTGGAGCTATTTCTCCCAGAGGGCCAGTGATCCACATATTTCCAGTAAAGTCAAACGTCCCATCGTTGAAGCCTTGCAGTGGTTGGTTGGTGGAGTCTGTCCGTGCAACTTGTGTCACCTCTCCACTAGGGGTCACTTTGAGCAGAGCGTGCCTAAGATCTGTGATCCATAGGTTGCCATGTTGGTCGCACTGACCGCCGTTAGAGAGACCGCCAATAGAGTGGATATTGGGTTGGGCAATACTTGACATCTGCAGAGGCGTGAAAGAGGCAAACCGATGATATGTTGTTGTCAGTCATTTTAGATTGGATTGCTAGGCGTTGTTCTATACTGGTTACTCCATCTTGCGGGGAACGAGAATGATGGAAATCTCCAGTCTTTCCAAGGTCATACATAGTTAGACAAAGGAAAATTTTTCAAGGAAAGGAAGCAGATGAAGTTACCAAAAGCACAAGTAGTCGCTTAGAATTACTTTTGATGTCCGATATTACAAGAAAATGTCATGTTTTTTGGTCTGAAAGTACTGCATCTGTCATCTCAGTGGTCACATGTAAGGATAACTTGTCCGGGGTGTTGGCTTACGAAGAAAATGGGGTTTGAGTAAATGAATTAGTGTTAATTTGAGCGGACTCACGAAAAGTTGTTTATTTCCACGATACCTTTTGCAGTTCTAGTTAAGCTGACCCCGAGGGCGAGACAGTATCGCCACCTGGTGGCTGATACAAAATCCGGCTTTCGGGATTAAAACCTTGTATTTCTGGTTAAAGCCAAATGCTGCGATATCCTATTGGGTATGGCGAGTTAGCGGGCGATATGCACTATTGGATGGGCAGAGGGGAGTTAACTGATTGCTTTTAAGGCTTGATTTGTTACCTCAAACTAGTTTTGATTGCAGACTGGTATTAAGTAAGTTAGCACTGCATATGGTATTTCAGAAGAACTATAGGGCGTAGCGAATCAAATGTTTCAACAAATACGCGCACCCAGCCGAAAGATGGGGGGTCTCAATTTTCGAGAATATGGATATTTTACTAAAAAACGTGTTACATTCAGAGCTATGAATTATGCATTTGCCGAATTTTGGTAGTGTCTGACTGTTAAGTGGACTTTTGTCTCGTGTTCTACTTTTCGGAATTTTTGTTTCTCTGAGGAGGACCTTTTTGCCCACTTCGCCGAATAGGGGGGTCGAACGAGCCTCCCGAGCCCCCCCCCATCCCCCTCCTGGGTGCGCGCATGCAACAGTTTGTGCGTCCGAGAGCCGGGGCTCGCTTATTCACGGAACTTTGTGCTCGTCAGGGAATAGATACGTCAACGGCGCAAAATACGCGTTAAAATTTGAATTAGACCCTTGGCCGACACAATTCCCACAGCGTTTAAAAGGTTACTTAACCCTTTATCTTAGCTTAAAGCTGTATTTCGTCCTGTTTAGCTGGCAGAAAGACGACACTCAAATTAGACCGTTTACTCTTATAAAATCAGTTTCATAATATTCCTTACCGTGATGTGATACAATTTGCGTTCTAGAAAATCGAAACCGTCATCGACTCAAGAAAACCAGCTTCATTATTTTTTGTGGTTGTTCAACCTTAAAATTCCGAATAAGAAAATCATGGCACATGAACGCATTGCCTTTGACTTGAGTTGCAGGCTCTTTGGGCAGTCTTTCAAGATCTATTGAGCGTGATAATATTTTGATACCCCAAAGTACTTCGGTCCACAATTCAAACGTTGACGATGAATATATAGGGCCGCCCTGGATCTAATACACAGCGACACTCGAATCTCGCTGTATGTGCCCGCAATGCCGTAAACATCCGTCAGGCACGTTTGGTGCCACTGGAGTTTCACATGTAATTT
>NMRA01000860.1:52286-111031 GCA_002633005.1 Phoronis australis
AATGCGCCGTGTTCCGAATTTGACACTTGAAATTGGATTTGAGTCCCCCCCAACACTAAAACTGCACACATTTAAATCTTTTTTCATCCGTATAATTTTAATTACCGGGATTAATTAATAAACTCAACGGGGGGGGGGGGGCAGGCCCCCTGGGCCCCCCCTAAGTCCGCCTATGGTATAATACCTCATTTTGTATTCCCATTGTATACCTTCGGAGTTCTTTGATCTATTTTCGGACTCGTTCGACTGCTTTCACGACCCCTGTTGGCAATTTGTTTTGCGTCTGCGGCTGTATCATCTTAACTCCTTGTAACTATTTTTATTTTTTTGAGTCTACCACCTCTTTATTCGACAAACCACTCAAAGGATCATTGTAAAAACTTAGCAGATGTGTTCCTGATGAGACCACCGCGGCTGACGTTGATTATCTTTTTGCGTCCTCGGCTGTGTCCCCTTAGAGTAACATGGGGCAAAAAATCTACGCAGGGGCAAAAAACTTACCCGGGCTTAAACGCCTACTCTCTATAAGTCGGAAATTATACAACGTAGGCATCCACGTGATGCATTACGTCTTCCGGATTCAAACGATCATCTGCTGACACGTTTTTTTGGAGCTCAGACTTCAACGGTATGTTTATGAGCTATGCTTCTTTGTTTACATTGGTATTCTTGTAAAAACGACACTTCGTTACTTTTAGTGTCGTATGCGTTACTAATAAAAACTGACAGTTCAGATGATTTTTCCTGCTAAATCAGTCCATTAAGTTGTTGTTAGAGTCTTTTACTTTGACTTATCTCCCTTAAAGAAAGGCTGTTCACTGGGGGCAAAAAGCCTCCATGCTTGTGGGGCAAGATGCCTACATGGGCCTTTTGCCCCAGTGTAGTGGGCGTTTTGTCCCGTACACTTAGAATTCTATCAGTAGAAGTGTGCTCTGACTTTAAACAACGTACTTGAATTTTAAATAGCGTTTTTTTTCCCATTTGAATGATATGATTACTGTTTTTATTTACTTGGCACATTTATAACGCTAACGGGTGAAGGGATAGGTAAAAAGGTTAGGTCCTACATTGTGTAACTTTGTTTGATGCTTGTTTTTTTTAGAAATTTAAAGAGAATATCTAAATGTTACCGACTTGAAGATCTTGAAAATATTATACATTCGGTATATTGGTTTTAGAGATGGTACGAAAGTATGAAAGGACAACAGAAAGGGAAAAGTATGGAGAGGAAATGTTACAAGCAGCGCTAAAGGCATTAGTTGAAGGAGTCCCTCTGTTCAGGGCTGGCAAAGAGTTCGGAGTTCCGGCCCTAACCCTCCGGCGTCACCGGGACAGTCACGTGGATGAACCGGGCACATTAAAGTTTGGAAGATTCAACCCAGATTTCCCTGTTAGGGTCGAAATAAAGCTTAAGACACATGTAGAGGCAATGCGGCGTCGTTTATTCGGGCTTTGCATGCATGACTTGCGCAGACTTGCTTTCGATGTCGCTGAAACCGCTGGCCTTGATAACCCCTTCAACAGGACCACAAAGTTGGCAGGAACAGACTGGGAGAAGGCTTTCCTCAGGCGACACGACCTCAGTCGGGCTTGCGGGTTATGGCGTTTTGACCCAAGCGTGTTTAGAGATGAAGACTTCGAAGGGTCCTTCATGATGACCTTGGAGGAAGAACAAGATGCTGCAGTCGCCGGTCATGTTCCAAGTGCTCAGAGCTGCTCGCCTGCTGTGGAAGTGGCAGACTCACTGACGTCGAACGCCGTCGAAATACCGCCGACGGTTAGAGAAATACAAACGTCGGGGGATGGACGCTGTCTTTTCCGCAGTTTAGTAATCTCTATGGATATGGATCTCCAAGACGCTGAGAGAGAGCAGCATGGACGACCGTTAGATCCTCTCATGGATTTATATGAGACCACCCAAGCTGATGGCCTGAGAGGGAAAGTGATCACTTACATGTGCCAGAACATCGGTGAATACGACGGGTTGGATACGGAGGTAATCAATGGGAACCTACCGAGGGAACTGCGATACAACTCGATAAAAGAACGCATAGCTGCCATGACTGACCTGACGTGCGTGGCAGGAGAACTTGAGAATGCGACATTAAGCAAAGTGATTGAAAACACTATCATCGTGCTAAATTTTTACAACGCTATTATCGCACAATACGGAATCGGAACGCTTGAGAAGGAGCCCCTCATTGTACGATTTACAAGGATTGGTGACGATGTACTTGGTCACTATACAAGTGTTCTGCAGGACAAGACAGTTCTAGAGTAAGAGGAAATCGAAGCCATCATAAGACAACTGTCGCCATTGCCGAGGTCATCTCGGCACTCGACATCGAGGGCAGAAACAGCGGCTGTCATCACTGCATCACCCTACAAGAGAAAGTTAGAGGAAAAAATGGCGAAAAAGACATCACAGTCAGCGAAGAAAAAAGCACAGAAAAAAACCCGCAAATGTAAAGCCCAAGAGTTTGACGAGATGTGTCTGGTGTGTGGAGAGTCATACAGTTGTTCAAGACCTCGGTAAGTGTGGCTGCAGTGCCAGAAGTGTCACAACTGGGCACACGAGGCCTACACACCTGGTTTGCCCATCTTCGTGTGTATCACCTGCGAATAATTGTAACGACTGTTACTGTGCTACGATAAATTTAAGGTCGTTGTTGTGGTTTGTTGAATAAAGTAATGCGCATTTCTTATGATGTGCGTTTTTCTATAAATACACCAGCTTGTTAGCATGCAGTACTTGACGATTGACATTTTAGTGAACATAACACAACTTAACCACACATAAATTGATATTTTAAAACTTTTATAGAGTGTTTATTTAACTGTGCATACTTTGGGTACTGTGTCAATCAGACATGGGGCATAACGTCCATGACAGGCCTCTTGCCTCCTGTGAAAAGGCGTTTTGCCCCGGGCATGGGGCAAAAAGGCCAAATTTAATTTTTTAGTTTTTGATCTGTGATTTTTTTACGGTTAAGAATGCCAGCGTATGTTCGAAATATAATGTAGAGCCATCTAAACCAAATCAAAGGCAGTTATTTCGAAGTATTTCTGAAACCTATTGAAGACGAAAAACAGGTTTTTGATTAATAGGGGCGTTTTGCCCCATGTTACTCTACTCTTTTGCAGGTTATTGTGAAATTTTACAGTGTTATATAAATGTGGCAACAACTGTCTACGACGTCTGGACGACATCTCTGACTACTGTTGCGCCCCTAAGTGGCCACTTTAGTTTTTACGTCTGTCTGTTTCTTTTGGGTTCCTTGAAGGATTTTCCTGATATTTGACTAACAAGTTTCTGTTATGAAGGCGACAGCACTGTGCAGGTCCAAATTGTCACATCGTACCAAATTGCCACAGCTTCAAAACTCTGACCCTTTGGGCCAGGGCTGCAGACCCTAATTGTCTAAACAATTTTGTGTTTCTGTGTCAGTTTGGGCCTGCACCATAGTACAGGCTCCAATTGTCACAATAACGCAAAATGTGTCACAACATTATACTTGCAATAAAAATTAAATGATCCGGCAAAAAGGTACCCTTTACTAATCACAGAATGAAAACACTGTCTGTTGTTTTAAAACTAATTTCTACGAAGGGGTTCACAGGTGTACCTGGGGCAGTCGCCAGATTCAAGCGTGTGTCCAAATTGTCCCAAGTTTGAAGTTGCGACAATTTGTAACGGTGCCACAACTTGGGCCTGCACACAGCACCTTTACATTTTTGGAGAAAATCGACGTATTGTATGTCTCTAGATGGTTATTTTTACTATGCTTGAGCCGTCTGCCTTTGCATTCCCCAACCCGCTCCGAGGAACAATACAACAATTGGCAGGTGTATACCTACTGACAAGAGTACGACTGACGGGCATTTCAGATGGGTACAACTACTGTGATGCCCCCTGGTGACAATGCTGGTATCTGCAGCTGTATCTTCTAAATTCCATTGCTTGCAAGATCATTTGCAAGATCGGCAAGTGTATTCCTATTAACTTTCCAACAAATAGATGTGTTAGACTACCGCTTCACCTCCTACTAATTCCAATTTGTTTTTAAGTTCGTCTCAGTACTCTTTGGATTTCTGTCACTGATTTTCATGAAATTAAGCATATAGCCTTCTCTTCGCGAGACGCCGGTTTGACGTATTCTGCGCAATCTATTGGCCATTTTATGATACAAACAAACACTCCTAGAAGCACACCGTGTGCGGTGCAGTAGTGGGCTCATTCGCTCCCCGTTGCTCTTGGTACTAAAATAAAAACGGCGATCATTTGTCAAAATAGGTGCGTTAGGTTTCGATTCTCTGGTACCGGATGATGAATGATTATAGTCTTTGAACCGTGGTAGACAATGGTCCTGCAAGTCTTTCTAGTTCGCGAGACCAGGTCTCAAAAATGAGTCGGAGTATAGGCCAGAAACAACTATGCTTTTTTGATCCCCGCGAGAAATAGTAGTCAAACGACTGTTCCCCATCGATGAACCTCAGTTGTTAAAACCACTGTTACCTACATGTATGCTATGGTCTTAAACACACATTTTTCAGAGGCGTATTTGCCCTTCGAACATAACGTCTGATAGCGTTCTTATCCATTAGATGAATTGAAATAGGACGGTCCCGGATTACACAGCGACACTTGAACTACATGCATGTACTGTCACCTCCGTGAAGCAGTTCTCTAGCCTCATTTTCGCGTCATACGACTTTCTCATGTTATTTGTGGGGCTTGCTTTTTTCAAAGTTTTCTCGACTGTATTAACTGTCTTCCACCTTCCAATGACATTGCAGTTACGGCTGTGCTGTGGGCTACAACTCCGGCACCAAAATTTTGGATACTGTTATATACATAACTCTTGTAATAAAAAGGAGCTACAACATGGTTCCATGAATGTCTAGTCTACATATATTATTTGTCCTTTAGTGAAGTGCATTTGAGAAGTATCCCTGGATGCGATATTTTCCGACATGATTCCTTGGATCAGCCCGACATGTCAAATGAGGCCAATGAGGCAACGCGTTTTCTTACCTCCAGGACAAAGGTTTCTTTCCGAGACCCTCCTATTGGTCACACTAACAATAAATATAAATCCCTGGTATTACCCTGGTGGCCACGCATGTTGTCTTACTGTCTGAAACTAACCCGCCGTGACAAGCAACTTTATGGGCGTGGCGTACAATAATAACGACTCAAGCTTCGAAATCATTGCTAATTTAAGCATAGGATAATTATTGGAGACTGATTTTATTACAGCAATTAGTCGAAATCAAAACTTAGCTTTTTACAGAAGGCGCGGCTTTATTGCGCCAATTAATGACGCTGGCTACTCAATCATAGCTTATTACTTACATAACAATATTTTATTTGTACTCGGTGCTTATGATGCAAAACATGCAATAATTCTTGCTTTTGATAGGCAAGACATTGTACATGTACACTAATATCAAATAATCATATTCAGGTTGATATCTGCATTCATACTTCTTAATGCTTCTTAAACTATCGTATTACAATTTGTTTTTCTTTTAGGTAATTTGTTGGCTAAACTCTGTTCATTGTAATTTGTTTTCGTAATAAACATTTTTAAAACAGTTAAATATAATTGTAAGTGGTATTAGGTTTCGTGACAATCAAACTTTATTCGCGATTCGACTCCGGAAATTGGCAAAATTGTTCTAAGCATGGCACGCTATTAATCAGTTTTCGAGTCCAGTAAAGCTTGGTGGCCCATGACCCAGAGCTTGTATATCGCGTATATTATAGTGACAACGCTAGAGCAGAAAAGTAATTCCGAATGTACAAACACGGCAATTTACGTAAACCTATGTGCCGACTCTTTGTCTATACTTGTCGTCTTCTATACCACATAAGTTGCCGAGCGTCATATGTCATTTTTTTAGTAAAATTTAAGGTTCCTCAGCGAATTTGTGAAAAATCTACGAAAGGTTAACTTTAAAATTATTATGTCACTCAAACAGTTGAAATCTGTCAAAAAGCAATTTAAGAGGGTCGATTATCCATTAAGAGTGAGTTAAACCTAGATATTTTGACAATTTCATCCAACCTTTATCCTGTCACCTCATATTGTACAACAAGTTCTATCCCGAACAGATCAAAGTTGCATTACCTCAATAAGATCTCACATTTTCTCCAAATTTTCGAGACTGTTGAAATAGACCTAATTCACGCCGACAGGAGGCGCTTTCCAAAACGAGGCTCGCTACGATAGCTGTCTGTTGGCTTAGGTGGCACAGAATAGTTAGGCTGTGGCCGCGGCCAATTTGCACTGCCAAAATGTTAAAATCTAGGGATAGGCCAGGCTTGGGGGCATTTTTTAGTTAGGTATTGTGTTTAGGTCAAGTGAATGTGGTTTTTTTGTATTTGTGAACATGCTGGGAATGAAAAAAGGCCAGTTTTTCGACTGTAGCTGCACTCTTCTTCAAGATGGTGGCACCCTGTTGCAGTTGTGCATTGCTGTGTAGCAACTGAGAAATTGGCCGCGATTTCAGGGAGCCCTCAAACAAGCCAGATTTGAAAAAAAACTAATTGGTTGACAGTACTTTTGGATCACATTTTTGGAATCGGTAGGAAATTTGCTTTCGGAATCTAATATTGGCTTTAGTCGAGCATCGGCGGGAAAGTGGTGATTTTGGGGTAAAAAGTGTCGATTTTGCATTTTTTTGCCCTCATTTTCCTTAGTTCAGCTTGGTTTCCACTGGGAGTGAAAGAGTCAAATATGCAAGAGAGAATAAAGTTTCTGTGCTCATTTGTAGGGCTTCTGATGTGAAATGACCCAAAACGTTTCCTTATTTGCATGTAGTTTTTGACAAAGTGAAGAAAGGGTGAAGAGTGCATTGACGTGTGTTCTGACAGGCGAACCCCTGTGAGAACTGTTCTGTGCCTCCTTATCGGCAAACGGTTGTATTCCGCGTTGCACGAACGGCTAGAAAAAATATGGACATTCAACTGTCCGTTTTGCAATCCCTAAGGACGCTGAGAATCAGAGATTTGGAAGCGTTGGGTCGTTGCCATACGCCGCGACGAAGGAAAATATGTTCGTGTAAAATTTATAAATGTTTTCGAAAAGTTAGATCACATTTTGTCACATCTCGGTTGTCGAGCATCATGGTAACAGCCGGAGAATCTTCGGCTAGCCAGGTTGTGTTTTCATGACTACGGGTGAAACATGATGTATTTTTCTTTCCAAAAGTGACAGGGCCCTCAATCCCTAGCTTTTGGGGCCGAATATCGGCCCTATTCCACTCTCAAAAATTTTGAAAAATCACGCTAAATTCCCCCCTCGAAGCCTAAAAACTCCCCCAGTGGTTGAAAATTTCTCTTCGAAGTTCAAATCACCTAACCACACAGGTGACAATTTGAAAGAGCACAAAATGCTACTTGAGACAGAGCCTATGAGAACTTGCAACAAAGCGGGGTGCTATTGATGGTGATCGGGATGTAGATTTTTCCCCTCACTCGGCGACAAAATCCCCTCTCAGAAGGCAAAGGCACCTTTCCCCAGTATTGGATGAACGAAGCCCCTGAAGAAACATAATAACTGTGCTTGCTCTGTCCAAGTAACTGAAATTGAGCTCTAAAACGAGGTTATGCTTTGGACGAACGAATTAGGCTTTTAATTTTAAAATTCAACTTGATCCAGATTGATATTTGAAACCTAACACATGAAATAGAAGTAAGAAATATTAAAACCAAGAAAGCAGAATTGATTATCAAACAATTTTTATTTTCAATTACGAGCCTGGTTATTTATTTTAATAAAAAATATATTTGATAACATCAATTACTTTTTCAGATCAGTGACAAATCAACTGTTAGTCCCGGTAGTCCCTACCTCACCAGGACCTAGGCTATTCTTGATCAACAAATTAAACCAGATGTGACTAATTGCACATCACAGCAAACTGTGATGAGCCACCACTGTCGAATATATCTTCAACTCGTCAACAAAACAAGCAAATGACCTGGTTCGTGTAGAAAGCATTATCAACAATTTACAAGAAGAAAAGTAACCCTGCATTCACCATAATACCTAATCCGTAACAATACGATCGCCGCAATTTGGACATATTTACTTTTTATGTTTCGAACCTAGTTTTCCAAAAAAAAACTTGTACCCTTTCGTCAGACAACTCGTTAGTGCATTGACCTGTTCTCTAATGAATTTTTCTACGTCTCTATGGTTAATTATCGACACGTTTTTAACATTTGATATCCAGGTTGGACTCGAAAGACCACCCATTTAACTCATGCAATGCCAACTTCCGCTTTGTTTATCGCAGTGAGCCTGGCCTTGGATTGTAATGTCAGCAGCGTGAATTGGGAGCGGGACAATGTCAACGAGCCAATCCAGGTGGAAGTGAAGTATGTCACGCGCATGCGTTGTGTCAATAGGGATTCCCTGTCTTTACTTCCTCTCGAAGTGTTATTGTTTCAGCAGAGAATTTCTCGAATTCAAAGACTGTGACAGCGGCATTGGACGAATTTCGACATGGTACGCGTGCTTAATTTGTTATATGTTAGGCTAAGTATGATCTTAAGAGAAACCACTGCTGTTTTGACGGAGAAACTTCGCAAATGGCGGGTAAATGTCAACCAGCGGAGTCAGGTAGAACCTACCATATGTATTTTTGTGATGATACCTGGATCAGCTAGTTGACATTTGCAAAATGTCAACCAGCGGAGTCAGGTAGAACCTAGCTTTTGTATTTTTGTGATGATACCTGGATCAGCTAGTTGACATTTGCAAAATGTCAACCAGCGGAGTCAGGTAGGACCTAGCTTTTGTATTTTTGTGATGATACCTGGATCAGCTAGTTGACATTTTGCAAAATGTCAACCAGCGGACTCAGGTAGAACTAGTTGTCTGGTAATTCAGAAGTGTTTTTCAAAAATTTCAGGTCATTTGCATGGAGTTTTTTGATGGCGTTGCGCTACCTGATAGATGACACAAGCTCAAATGAAAGATGAAGTGAACAATACAGGTAACTATATGAAAATTTTGAATTGCCATGTGTAAGTTGTTCACAGGTGCACAATTAATTGGCGACATATGTAACTGTGCAATTTTAGGGCAATTCCTAATTTAAAAAAACAATTAAGTTTCATTGTCATTCTAGTGATCATTTTTAAACATTACACATTTCATCTTTAGGATGGCCATATTTACTCACTAGTTATGATATTGTTTCATATCTTTCAAGATATTCAATTTGTTTAAAAGTTAACATCATAAAAAGTGTAAATTCCCAGTATAGACGTCTCTGTGATGATGATCTTGTGCAAAAGGCCAAATCGATGTATTTTGATTAAAAAACAATAGATGTTGCATTGCTCTAATTTTAATTTTGAGTCAATTGCAAAGTACCAATTACAGCTTAATTATTCTGAATTGATATCTTTGCCATAAGAAACAGTTAAATCTTAGAAATTCAGAGCGTATGTCCATGACTCACTCAACATCTAATTGGCTAACAAAAATATCTTAGAAGTTATCGTCAAAGTGCAATTCACCCATAATTAATGTTGATGTATGCATTGAAAGTGTGAGACCCAACAAATTATTTTCCTAGGAAGAAAATATTTTTCACAAAGTTGATCAAAATATTCAAAATATTCTCTAATTATAAACCCACTGTCCATCAAAATGGAATTGACTGAGTCACAGCTACTAGTATGTGACTTGCATTCAATTTGTTCCTTTTGTATGCAACGCTTTCTTTACTCCATGTTACTTCTTGCAGTCTTCTTGTCACAATGTACCCACTTGTAGCTCAGTGGAAACTGATTCTGCGTTCTGGAACATAACACACATGGACGGCGCACCATAGGGGGCTGGGGGAGCTATAGCCCCCACTTTTTTCAGTGCTCCGGTGCCCATGGTCTATTTGCGGTGTACCACAGGCTGGGGGGCTGCGCTGCCCATGACACATATGACAGTTTGTCTTTGATTCTGCAAACATTGACCATCATGATCTTAAATGGTTGTCTTTTATATTTTGAAACTAATGTTTTATTTTGTGATATTATTTTAAGGATGAGTCCTCATGCAGCGGACAAGATTACATAATAATAACATTATTTTGCTTTCTCATCAGATCACTGTCAAGCTTCAGCAGAGTTTATTCATGAAGACCATGGGCATTTTCAGTGTTGTTGCCTTACTCGAAGAGAAGTAAGCAGGAAGAATTTCGTCCTGATGTGCCACCACTCCGTTAATGTAGGATACCCAGCCGTACCAGGCCTCTTCCCTGTGAAAGTCACAAAGACAGATCTCTGCACACACATAGAGAAAGTTAACAAGTATGTAGTTCAAGGGACTTTACAACCCATGTTTGGTGTTACAAATGAATTTTTTGTTCATCGAATTTTTGCTGTGAAATTAGTCTTTCACCTTACTAGAGCTTTAGAAAGGATTTCTGAGACAGTAAACGAGAGTGGTCTTTGAAATTGTAGTAAGACTTGTTGCAGATACGAATGTTAAATCTGTGCTCTCTAACAAACATGCATGTATATTTGCTGGCTGTAACAAGTGACATGCTTGAAAAAAGAACAGAAAAATTAAAATTGGGACCACCCCCACCAATGCCTAGTTAGGTTTTTTGGTCATTTTTAAGAGTATAAATTAAGAAATACGAGTGCAAATTTTCAAATATAAGTCAGATTTTAAAGGGAACTGTTTCTCCTGTGTGGTGCGCTGGATTGTCATTTCATCAGAAAAGCAACATGTAGGGTTTCTAGTAACAACAAAGTTTCAGATCTCCCAAGCTTAGTAGTTTTAACTACTAAGAATTAAAATTCTGACATTGTGAAGAAGAAGCAGCAAGTGGTTTAATTTTCAGTTTGTACCTTTGAACCTAATGGGGTTTATGCAATGCCTAAGATTGGCAGTGAAATCTATACATCGTATACAGAAAACAGCAGTGTGTTGTGACCAAGCTGTTTAACGGAAAATGTTGAATGCTATAAGCATTAAATTGAGGACCTTACAAAACATTTACCAGTTCAGCAATGTCATTACTACTGTGTAAAGTAAGTAAGTACCTGAAAACACATTTACAGAGTTTTAATTGTTGGAGTTTCAATTTCAGATGCATCAACCACAAAACATCTGGGATTCCATTCTTTATTGTGCTGTCTCAGGACCGATAGAGCCTTCTGCAAGGATGCCATGTTTTCACTTCATATCCAGCATTTGTCGTGACACATACTAAAAACAGAGGATGGGCATACAAAGTAGTCTGGTGTCTATAATAGAATTATTGAAATGTAGTAGGGCGTAAAATTCGTAAGTCTTAATTATTGATGACATTTGCCATATGGTGTGCTTAAAGGTTATGTAGTACTTAATTGACAAGTCTGTACATTAAGTCAACCATTTAGGAAACTGTAGAATTTTACTTCGTGTTGTATAACATTATGTTCAAGATGAATCTCAAAAATGCTGAACAGTTTGCTAAATTACCGTCTCATTTTTGTTTTATGCAATCATGTAAAAAATTCATGAAATTTATGCAATTCCTACTTTCTGGTTGGCCCTCACGCCAATGTGGAACATTTTAAAAAAACATTTCTAACGGCATGTTGGGAATTAGTTTATAACATATATTCTGTGAAATTTTCACGTGAATCCAATCAGCATCTTGTAAGATGTCCCAAAGATGGACAAAATTGGACATTTTGATAGGGTCCTACCTAACCAAAATGCTTTATGATTATTACGTATTAAGCATCATTAACATTACCTCTGACAATTATGTCTTGCAGTGCTTGATTTAGTGAACTACAGATTGTGTTTGATCACCTTGTAAAAATCCCAAGTCGCCATGAAGTCACCACTGCGAGTATCAAAGTCAGACAATAATTCCCTCGAAATTTGTTTCAAAGTTTGTGTTGACTCCCAAATTTTAAGTTACAAAAAGTTTTCTTAGATTTGATACCTTTGTTTACAATTGTTTTGTTTATTTCATGAAATCGGTGCATTTGCCACCACAGCAGTTAGCACTTGTCAAACTTGCATTAAAATTACATCAGGAAGTACACAGGTGGAAGTTGGCGATAATCATGCATAATGAGTGAAACTAGCGCCTACAGTGTATATGATCACCTACATTCTGGGTATGCGACATAAGTTCCCAAGAACAGAGTATAGCATAACCTTTTTAGCCAACTATTCTGATGACAAACATCAGTTTTCGACAACGTCAGATTTCCTTTGGCGACCTGGGATTTTCAGCAAGTAGCCAAATGCGACTTGGCTTCAAGCTAAGTGTTGAGCATCGTCTTACAATGCCGTCAATATCCCAAGATTGCTTAAGTGTGATCATTTTTGCAAACCAAAAAAAATCATGGTTCTTTAATGAGAATATTTTGAAAGTCATGAGCAGTAGGAGACGCTCCTGCAATTGAAATTATTATTACCTTGTCCATGACATGAGCTGAATGTTACTCTGATATTGGCAGATCAACAAATATGTATTTTTCAACACATACTTTTTCTTAGTTAGGAAACATCAAGTCGTTTTGAAGTGCCTCTGGCATGTTTTCTCTGTGATATAATATGCATTGTGGTCGAGATGGTAGTTGGATAAGAGATGACTATGGAAAATGTAGCTAGTGAATCTGTTGTACCATTAGCATAACAAGGTATGACATCGAGTTAAAATCAGAAACTTCAGACTAGAGCAAACCAAGTTTGTACTGGCTTAAGTAATCGCTTAAAAGCACACAATGCATGTTCTTAAAAACATTCGTTTTGGTTTGTGTTTTTAGAGTATGTCTTAGTACTGAATGCTATGAACTTTCACAATTTTGACACGTGTTTAAACTGCCCTATTGCTGAATGAATGAATTCAGTGTTTGGTCATTGAGGCTAACTTCATTTAATGTACTTAGAAATGTGTTTTGATTTGTTTTGACATTACCTAATAAACACTACATAGGACTTTAATTATACTTGGTTGCTATGCTCATCTTGTACCCTCGAAAAGCAACAACTTCTTGCATGCATATTGATTCTTCACATCCTCGTTTTTTTCCATCCAGTGACTTGCTTGGTCTGTACATTTTGTCTGTATGCGTGTTCAGTCTGTAATACCTGTAGAATGAGCTCTAGATTTAGTGATGAGGAAACAAGTAAGAATATCAAACTAATCATGATGCTATTTTACATTTGAATCTCGCTTTAACAACATGATTGTACTTCAGCATCATCACCTACTTCACTTAAAATGTATTACAAAGTGTCACAAAGACTTGTGTGATCTTGATTTGTTGTGTATACTGAACGTTACTCAGATGTCTTAGGATTCAATACCTTTTTTGCTTTTGCCTGTTTGAGACTTGATGATACTCCATTACTTTTGAACCCATTAAGCTTATCTGAGAACTGTTTTCTGTTGCCCATCATCTTCAGTTCTGACTGTAAAGTTACTGTGATTGTCTGAAAGAGAGGAATATACATTTTACTAACCGTTTAGTTTTTTCACCGAAATGGTAAATTTGCTGTTTTGCATTGTATTAGGTTATGATTAACTGTCAGGCAAAGTAGAAAATATATCCTACAGCATACAAAATTGATCCATGTGTGTAACCTTTCTTGGGTTCTGACAGCCAGGGTAGTTTAACTTGGAAACAGGGATATCTTTAATTAACAGTCTTGGACTGGGGCACTTATGCAAACCTGTATGGCTACCATCATGGGGCCACTAGCAACACAAATCAGCACAAAACTATCAGTACTTATCAGCCCAAAAAATACACCAGCAATGTAAGAAACCCCAATATAACAAAATAGTGTGCACAGTTTTGGTACCAAAAAACAAAATAAAAGTACACCAAAATTAATAGAAGACACAGTTAGACATTATAATCTGTATCTGATCTGGAGAGAAAGTGAAAACAGACTGAGTACTGAGCTAAGTGGTGGATAGTGTTATTAACTACAAATGTCTAGTTGTGACGAAATCTTTGATATGAGAACTTTAACACTACCAAAGAATAATTGCATGACTCCAACTCACCTTCACTGGGTTCGTATAGGCCAAATTTCCAATTGCTCTTTGACAGCTGTGTAGTTGACTGAAATCTCCACTTCAAAATCTTTTACTGGGTTGGATGCTGCCTCGTAATTTTCTACAAAGCCATGGATATTACCCCCAGTGTTTTTTGAAATACTTCACCCACTCTTTTTCTGTGGAGACACTCCGACAAATGCTCATATTTTCTTTGCTTGCCTGTGCGGTATGTGGGGAGAGCAGAGGGCCCCACTTTTCCAGACCCTCAAAAAATCTGACAATGTTTATAAAAAATATTCAGATCGTCAAATTTTTTTCTAAGTGGATGTAAATTGAGCTCGACCTAAATGAAAATAAGGTTTTATTCAAATAGTTTCAAAATTCCTTTTTAATATTAAATCTCTGTGTGAGTCCGTGTGTGTGAGTAAACTCTTTGTGTGAGTAGATAAATTGTATACATGTGAAATTATTTATTTCGAATGAAAATGATTTATTTATATTCATTACCATTTCATTGTAATCCTAACATTTTATTCATGTATTTGTGTATAATTTTTATATTTCTTTATATATGCCTGTTGGCACTTTCTGTGACAATTTCACAATAAACATTAAAAAATTCTTTTACTGCAGTTTCATCTCCACAATCCATTGCACAAACAAGTCTTAACGTGTACGTAACATGACTCTAGTACCTCAAAATAAATTTTATTATTATATCTTACTTGATTTCAGTGCCTTTAGTGCACAGCTCATAAAGAAACACGTAAAAATTGAAAAAAATAACAATTATGTACAACGTCATGGGTTGAACCCAAGTCGTTCGGCACACTGTTCGGATCAGCAACTAAGTGTATAGAGTGAAGTGAAAGTAAAGTATATTTAGCGTCGAGAAGGTTCGTAGAGGGATGAAAAGATGTGTTTCCGGAAGCTGCAGCAACAGCAGTCAGACGGAGAACGTCTCGGTGTTCCGAAGGACGCCAAAGTTGCGCAGTAGTGGCATCGCTTCGTGCGCCGAACGAGAGTGGGACTTCAGCGTGGACCAAGCGATTCTGTCCGGAGCCACTCTGTGTTCTGTCGAAACACTACTCCAATCAGAGGAGATGTTACGATGAAGGCCTGGTTCAATAAAGGACAATAGTTACTATTCAGAAACATCGGCTCTTTATTCAGGATCGTCTGTTGGATGGCTGGGTTGACTGGCCGAGCCCGAGGCCGCTTCTCTAGCGGGAGGATCCAGTTCGTAAGGCCTCAAAATAGAAAAGTACGCAGCTGAAAACATATCAAACTCGTTCTCGCTTTCGTGCAACCCCATTTCGTCATCCTGGCCACCATTCTCGTACGTTTCTTCATAGTATTTGTTCATTTCTTGCTCATAAACGTTGTCGCTTTCAAATTCCCTACTCTCCGCCGTTATTCAATGCTAGTCGCTGATCTCTTGTGTTCAACCCATGATGTCACATGGCGGGAAATGTGAAAATTGGCAAAATTGAAAGAGAAATCAAAATTTCGAGCTAATGACACAAAATAATCATGGATTTGGCTAAATTTTACGTCATACATTTAGTCTGTGGCCACCGGTAATTCGAAATGTGCAAAAATCCATGGTGTGTACTGTTTAACATACAAGTGAAGCCTTAGTCTCTACGGTAAGCAAACTTAGCACAATTGCTATTTTGTATTTCCGGGAATTCTGCACTGTTGGTTTACTTACGGAAATGCACCTGAACGCGCTATGTGACCGCAAATTTCGACAAGTTACTATTGTTCTTGGAAACTTCTTTTTCAGTGTGATCATTCAAATTTGCTTCTATAACTTAAACGANTTATTCAATGCTAGTCGCTGATCTCTTGTGTTCAACCCATGATGTCACATGGCGGGAAATGTGAAAATTGGCAAAAGTGAAAGAGAAATCAAAATTTCGAGCTAATGACACAAAATAATCATGGATTTGGCTAAATTTTACGTCATACATTTAGTCTGTGGCCACCGGTAATTCGAAATGTGCAAAAATCCATGGTGTGTACTGTTTAACGTCCAGCTGATCAAATTTTGGTAGCCGCGTGCTTTTGTCTTTCGTATCTTCTTTGTAGAAGAGTGTCTGGGAATCCCTGCACTCCAAAAATAGAATCATGATTTTCGACAACAGATGTCCTTGCTGCATACCTGGATTGGCTCGTTGACATTGTCCCGCTCCCGCGTGAATTAGGTCTATAGACCTAATTCACGCCGACAGAAGGCGCGTTCCAAAACGAGGCTTGCTACGATAGCTCCGTTGGCTTAAGTATCGGCATACTGGTTGTATTCCGCGTTGCTCGAAACGGCTAGAAAAAATACGGACACTCAACAGAACTGTTCGTTTTACAATCCCTAAGGACGTTGAGATTCGGAAGCGTAAGTTCAGTCCTTGCCATACGCCGCGACGAAGGAAAATATGGCCGTGTAAAATTTATAAATGTTTTCTAAAAGTTAGATCACATTTTGTCGCATCTCGGTTGCCGAGCATCATAGCAACGACCGGAGAATCTTCGGCCAGCCATGCTGTGTTCATGACTACGGGTTGAAACATGGTGCATTAATTCTTCCCAAAAAGGACAGGGCCCTCAAATCCTCGATTTTGGGACCGGATATTGGCCCTGGGCATCTCAAAAATATTGAAAAAGTCCCCCGAAATTCCCTCCACGAGGCCTAAAAACTCTCCTAGTGATTGAAAACTTCTCCTCGAAGTTCAAATCACCTGTAACCACACAGGTGACAATTTGACAGAGCACAAAATGTTACTTGAGACAGAGCCTGTGAGAGGATGCAAAAGGACAGGGGTTCTGATCGGGAGGTAGATTTTGCCCCGCACTCGGCGAAAAAAATACCTTCTCAGAAGGCACAGGCACCTTTCCACTCATGAACGAGGCACCTGAAGAAACATGATAACTTTTCTTACTCTGTCCAGTTAACTGAAATTGAGCTCTAAAACGAGGTTATGCTTTGGACGAACTTCAAAATTCACTGGTCCAGATAGTTGATACCTAACATATGAAATAGACGTCAGAAATATTAAAACCAGGATAGCAGAATTGATCGGTCAAATAATTACTTGTAAATGTGTGCAAGGGAAAGAATGAGAACCTGCATATAATGCGAAAGCGATTGCTCGGGCTGTGCTCGTTTTTATTTTACTTTTAAATTTTAAAAATGGTCAATTAAATTTTATTTACGAGCCTGGTTTTTTATTTTAATAAAAATATAGTTAATAACATCAGATATTCTTTCAGATGAATGACAAATCAACTGTTAGTCCCGGTAGTCTCTACCTCACCAGGACCTAGGCTATGCTTGATGTTAATATTCTTGATCAACAAATTAAACCAGATGTGACTAATTGCACATTACAGCAAAATGCTACAAGCCACCACTGTCGAATATAGCTCGTCAGCAATACAAGCAGATGACTTGTAGAAAGCATTTTTATCAACGATTTACAAGAAAAAACGTAACCCTGCATTCAGCATAATACCTAATCCGTAACACTACGACCGCCGCAGTTTGGCATATCTACTTTTCATGTTTCGAACCTAGTCTTCCGAAAATCTTATACCCTTTCGTCAAACAACTTTTTGATGCATTGACTTGTTCTCTAACGTATTTTCCTACTTATCTGAGGTTAATTATCGACACAATTTTAATATTTAATATCCAGGTTGGACTGGAAAGACCGGCCATTTAACTCACGCAAGGTCAACTTCAGCTCTGTTTATGGCAGTGAGCCTCGCTTTGGATTTTAATGTCCGCCGCGTGAATATTAGGTCTATACGTTATTTAGTTTCAATAACCTAGTCCGCGTTAATATCTTTTCGGTAACTAAAGCAGAGCTTTGGATACTTTTAAGCGGCTGAACAATGAACATTTATATAAATTCAACGGTCAGTTTCAAGTTCCTGGATGTTGGGTACTTTAGATGAAGTGTAGTAAGGTCACCAACAGAATCGTCACAAACGCCGCCATCTTGGTTGTTCTGTAATGTAGACGTGATAATTGTCACTGTATGAAGAAGGCACGCAAAAACTCCAAATTTTTAATCTGGGGCAAAAATTAAATTCTGAACATCTGTATTTTCTAAATTATTACATGAATCTTAAATCGTGGTTCTTCAAATGATTACCTTTATTTTTTGAAACTCCTTAAAATTCATCGCCTAAAATGCGTTATTTAACTTTATTCAAATTTATTGTTCCATGATTTAACATAACTTTAGCCACTTATCATGGGAAATTCGCCAGAGTCAAATACAGAAGTTCGAGATTCCCTCTTAATAAAACACTCGGGCGTTTAGTAACGGTAAGTACTCAAAAGGCTCTTGCAAAAATAATGTGCCTGGTGCAACGGAAATGGATAGTTATGCACCCGTAGTTCACGCCAATGACTTGAGCTACTTTGATTGCGAAGTCCCACAAGGTCCTCTGGGATGTACTTTTTATCACATTTCACTCAAACTGTTGGCATATACATGTAGAGCCGCATTATCAGAATCGGTCCTGGAGAAGCAAACACGTTGCACCCAGCGGAATGCAAACGACACTATGAATTGGAGCCCATTCGCAGATTAAGCCGGCCAATTGATATTTCAAGCTTCATAGGTGCTTGATCGAATCAGGCACCGTAGATGCAGTAGTTAGTGTTTCGCATTGTACTATAATGTTGGGCGACAATATTAGTTGCTCAGGTAAGCTACGTATATTTTACAGCGTTAAGGCCGGGTGCAAAAACCTCCACGCAATTTGACTGCATAAATGTATTTTTAGTGACCACCCGTTACAGTAAGTGTCTTGGATTCTTACGGAGGTAGAGGACATGCTGTCATCCACGTAACTACGTTCCATAATGAATTGTAAATTTACGTGAGTAATTGCTGTTGAGAATAATGTATAAAGTACTTGTGAAATGTTACAAAATTTCGTTTTGTGTTTGTTTATCAATAATAACTTGTTAAAAGTCTGGCTGTCCACTAAGACGTATATTTGCATGATCGTGAAATCCACTACAAGAGACAAANTCTTTGGTATGAGTTTTAACACTACCAAAGAATAATTGCATGTATTCCAACTCACCTTCACGAGTTCATATAGGCCACATTTCCAAATGCTCTTTAACAGCCGTGTAGTTGACTGAAATCTCCACTTCAAAATCTTTTACTGCATGGGTTTGATGCTGCCTCATGATTTTCTACAAAGCCATGGATACCCCTTTTTTTTGAAATACTTCACCCACTCTTTGTTTCTGTGGAGACACTTCGACAAATGCTCATATTTTCTTTGCTTGCCTGTGTGGTATGTGGGGAGAGCAGAGGGCCCCACTTTTCCAGACACTAAAAAATCTGACAATGTTTACAAAAAATATTCAGATCTTCTTCAATTTTTTTCTAAGTGGATGTAAATTGGAGCTCGACCTAAATGAAAATAAGGTTTTATTCGAAATAGTTTCAAAATCTAATTAAATCTAATTTATTTATTGTGAATGAAAATGATTTATTTAAATTCATTACCATCATGTCATTGTAATCTTAACATTTTATTCATGTATTTGTGTATATTTTTTATATTTCTTTATATATGCCTGTTGGCACTTTCTGTGACAATTTCACAATAAACATTAAAAAATTCTTTTTCTGCAGTTTCATCTCCACAATCCATTGCACAAAGAAGTCTTTATGTCCAGCTGATCGAATTTTGGTAGCCGCGCGCTTTTGTCTTTCGTATCTTCTTTGTAGAAGAGTGTCTGGGAATCCCTGCATTCCAAAAATAGAATCATGATTTTCGACAACAGATGTCCTTGCTGCATACCTGGATTGGCTCGTTGACATTGTCCCGCTCCCTTTCCTATGTCGGAATTTTATTGGGGTCAATGCCTCCGATAAATGTCAAAAGGGGTCGTACGTAAGCCAATTACCAGCAGCTAGGAATTCGCGAAAACTCGGCTTGCTATCATTGACCACCGCCATTGATTATTCTCTAAGATGGCGATCTTCCGGGTAGTGGTGACGTAATCGCAACCATTGTATTAAGCAGTTTCGGCTACACGTTAAACGTAAACGCAAACGCGTGGTTCAGCAGTAGTCACAAGTTCACGCTCAAGTACATTTATGCGTTGTGTTCCATTAGAGAGCTTCATCGGCCACATGTCAAATGCAAACGCGATTGGCGAAATAAGGGTTACACTATTATACCCATCCGCATAGTGACAATGTGGTGACAATCACTGATCAGGAGTGGCGGCAAACGAACTGGCGGGAAAAACGGTAGTACAGCTGATAAAAAGACGGAGACGGACAAATTAGCAGCAGATAGGCTGTTATTCTGAAATCAGGGACCCACAAAGCTGACTGTTTCCAGCAACCGGCTGGGTGATGACGCCATACGTGAAACCGTGGTGACAGGTACGACCGAGGTGACATCAGTATATATTAAAAAAAAAGTATATATTGCCCCGTTGCAAACAATCAGCATCCTAGTTATAAAAAATCATTTTTCTGGCTCCAACAGTGATTTTGGGTGAAAATGTTCACACTCTCGGTTACCACAGTTTGCTTTAAATATTCATAATTAAAGCATTCCTTTTAATTTTTATGAACTATTAATGAAACAGATGTTTTGGCACGAAATATGAGTATAATATTTCTGTTTCTTATTACCACCCTATTACTGTGACTTTTTTGGCAAAATGAGCAACACGAGGAGAGCTCAGAATAAAGGTCATATTTCAAACAATCAACTGAGTTAGCAAATGAACGAAGCCGTATGACCCCGTGTATGTCTTAACTTTCCAAAAACATAAGTTGCATACCTCTAACGATGTTCTACTATAAATCGGCAGTTAAAACTCACGTTTTTCACTTACATGAGATTAGTGGTCTTTGCTTTGTTTTCACCCGTCTGACACTTACGTGATTGTATGACTCGGAACTTCAATAGTTTCCTAAATTTGCAATTTTGCATGATGCTTTTCAACGTTTTATGATGATTTTGCTGCGTTGGATTTTTCACCAACTGAGATTTAAAAGTACATTATTTTGTGAAATCCTGCAGTAAATTTCCTTCTAAAGTGAGCATGTTTTACTTTCTTCATTGCTAAAGGAATTTAGTATTTTACTGGAGAACGTTCCAAAATCCAAGTTTCTTGCGAGTAAATTAAATTCTCGCAAGGCATCGCAAAAACACGCAAATGAATAGCAATTGTTTGGCATGTAAGCTCAGGAGCTTACTAGCATGATTCATACATGTCAGAATGTTTAGTTGTACCCAACTAATCCCAACATATCTTATCCTGCCATCAGCACTGATGCAAGCCTGTTGCTGACATCATGTTTGTTACCAAACTCCCCCTGCAGGTGGCGCAGCGATTTGTGGGAATAGTTGAATTAGTTGAAACGCGTGATTGGTGACTGGTTCCTAGGTGTCTCTAACATTATGAGTTTGTGGATGACGTAATGTAAGTTATCTACCTGTCCACAAGTAACGCAGCAATTAGTAGGAATAGTTGAATTAGTTGATTTTAGTTGAATCCAACAAATTTCAAGTCATCTCAACCTATCCAGCACTGAACTATTCAACTAATTCAACTAATTCTACCAATTGTAGCGCCATCTGAAGTATTACTGGCATTGTGGGAGAGAAAGACCTGAGTCGCGGACTTGCCTTTAGGTGGTGCATCGATTAGTGGGAATAGTTGAATTAGTTGAAATGCTTGTTCTGTGTCTCTCAAGCTGTAAGCCTTTTGCTGATGATATGATTAATTGTTACCAGCCTGTCCTTGTAGGTGGCGCAGCAATTAGTGGGAATATTTGAATTAGTAGAAATGCGAGTTGTACTTGATCTACCTAATTTTATCTACCCGTTATTTAGTGAATTCGCGTAGGTGGCGTTATCTGTTTGCCTTCAAGTGGCTGTGACGACACCACAGGCCGGGCAATCTGGACTAAAGAAAACACCTTGGTTCTGTATCACGTTTACTGAAAAAACAACAAAAGTACAATCAACGAGATATCGCAGTCTACCAAACTGACTCTGCATACAAGATAACATTCCACAATAGCTAAATAGCAAAACCAATGAACATTAGCTGCACTAGCAGTTAAGTCGATTACAGACTAAACTAAGTAAGCAACTCACTGACCAAATTCCAGGTAACTTTACACAGTATGAGAGAAAACAAAATAACACAATTTCCACTTACAGAATGTGAAGCCCTGTGGTTTCCAAACCTACCATCTGTCTCACAAGACTGTCAGAAAACTAATGCAGCTGCTATGCACCACACCCATGGTCAATCTGAGTACATCTCCATAACAACGGTTCAAAGAAAATATAGGGGCCACACAAGACTCAGTACAAGAAGAAGAGAAGACACCTGGTGGCTACACTGCAAATTACACAAACAAAACAAACCCTGACTAGGTGAACTAACAGTGGCGTTGCGAATAGGCCGATTGGCCTGCATGGAAAACATTGCACAGTAACGAATAACTTTTAAAATGTCTTGAGACAGAGACTATAGACGTTGACGTGCATTCAATTCAGCGTTTCACTAAAAGTTAATTCGAAAATGCAAAGAATATACATGTACAGCCGTTTTCTTTTTTCTCACCAGCTGTTGAGAGGAAACGTACTGAAACGTTTCATGTGCTACGCATGAACGGTTTCTCACACTAAATTGCACATGATGTGACTTTCTAACTCTTTCTGTGAAAATGTTATTGTCAGTTTGAGCTGGTGATACTGTACATACACAAAACGTAGCGAGAGTGGCGTACATGAAGTAATATCCCACGAGACCTTATTCCGCGCGATACGGGGAATAAGGTCAAGTGGGATATTACTTCATGTACGCCAATCGAGGTACGTTTCGTATTTATCCCATGCACTTCGAATTCCTGAGTTTATTTTATTTTTTCGGCAGATTTTTTAAATACTCCACCCAGACTGTTCACATGGCGGTTCACATCCTAAATGTATGTTCTTGCGCGTTAGGTTGCAAGTTTTCTCTTGTATCTGAAACAGTTTTAAAAGTAACGATTTATTTCTTGAAAAGAGGTAACAAAGATGAAAACAACGGCAACTGAGCAGTGAACTGGTAACATCTCCTGGAAATAGCTAAAAACAACAATATTTGATATTTTAATTTCCTAGGAATCGGCGCCTGAGTTGCAGACGATATTGTATTCAGCTGAGACATAAGTGTCTTACAATTACCAGTTTTGTTCCGGATTTTACGTTTAGGGCCTCGATGCATGTCGAGTGTTAGTTACACTGTTGCAACTGCATTATCTTAAGTTATTATTCGGAAAGTTTGATGATCCAACCGGCTGAAGACGTCGAGTCGACATTGACCTACGTGTACCTTTTGAACTTTCCCTGTCAGAGTTCGCTGTTGAAGTAGTGCGGGAGGTGAATACGGAAAACTTTAATGCATGGCCGTATTTCCCTCGACAGATTCAACGCGCGTGGGATAAAAAACAAACATTTACAGTTATTGAGTTTCGGAATTTTACATTAATAAAAGTTGATTGATTGAACCGTCGGTTTGCATGGGTATTATTGGAATAAGTAATACAAAACGAGAGCAAGGGTGTTGTTCTGTACACTGTTGTCGAAAATCTGAAGGTAGTCAATAAGTTTCCTCTTACTTTAAAATTTCCCAATAGCTTGACAAACTTGTTTCCGTCAAAGAAGCGGTTATTCAAAAATAAATTTGGAACAGCTATGATACCTGGCTCACTAAACGCCAGTGGAGAAGCTGGGCTACATATGAACTTTCCTTCCTCAGGCAACTGAGGTTTTGCACAGTCTCAGTAGCTATTTTTCTCACCTGCGTTGAATTTACAAACCGCGTCTTTGTGGTTTTGTCTTTTGTAGTAATTTGTGTTGTTTAAAGTTGTCTGTTTTACTTAATTAAGGTTTCTTATCTGTATTTTTAGGTATCTTCTTGGAATGTGGCAGCACCGAAATAACTTGTCAAACGCTATTCAAGAACATTTCTACCGGAAGGTACACAAGAAACTAGATCGGCGGGCGTGTAATTTCAGGCACTGCATGGCATGATCAACTTGTTAAAATGACGACCAACAAAATATTAATTTTTTATATATTACAACGCACTCAGAGGGTGTAAACGTCCGTCAAACGTGATCAACGAATCATGGGCTAAGTGCTCATTCTGTTGTTTTGAGAGATACTGGAACAAGACGTTTTTGAAAACTTTTGTCGTTTTTAATAAAATCCGATTCCACGAGACATAAGCTTGACAGCAAAGTCCACGGGGTTAACGGTGTGTTGTAATGTCGGNAAACGCACTCCCATATCCACTAGGTTATGCCTTGGTCCACAGCCAAACAAAAATTTCCAACTGGCAAACATCTCTTCGCAAGTAACAATAAAGTTTTACTTTGATGGGTCATTTCATTATTTTTAAACTCGTATCATTTTACAACTGTTTCGTTTGACTTACATGATTCTGTTTATTAATGTGATCTTGTTGATTGCAGCGTTGTCTGTCCCAAAGGGAAATGCACAGTGGAGAGCGTTTGGGGTACAGTGAACTACACGGATGTAGGTATCAAATGTTGGCTGATGTAGATGTAGATATAGATAAAGATAAACAAAGAAGTTATATTGACGAAAACAATTATAGAAGAATTTCTCTTTTGCCTGTCATGGGAAAAAACTCTTCACAAAGTTACCGAACAATCAGCTATCATGTTGGGCTGAAGAGAACGGCGTATTTCATGAAGCTTACGCAAGTTTTAGAAAAGGTTATTGCACGCAGGAGCAAATTTTTACTTTGTATGGAATATGCCAAAAATATCAGCAAGGCGGATGGACGCTTCTATTGCGCCTTTGGGGAGTTTTCAATCATTTTGATAATTTTTTTCAAGTAGGCAACTAAACAGATTGCAGTAGGTCGAAGCCATGGAAATGCCTTAAAAAATTTTGTAGTCTACATATATGTGCAGTACGATAAGCTGCACACTTGTATAATATGTCCCAAAAGTTTCCGGTTACTTTAAGTGTACTTTTGGCACCAGACAGGGTTGTATGATCAGCCTTTTTTTTATTCCATATGTATCCTAACGAGTTTCTAATGTGATAATAGTGATATATTTGTAACTGAGGGTGTCTCGGAAATTTCTACTCTGCTCTATGCAGATGTAATGTTCTTGTGTACTAGTTGAATCAACTGCTAAGTTACACAGGTTCTTAAATCGTGTTCATGATTATTGCTAGTCCTTGGGTATGAACGTTAGTTTAAAATAATTGTTTTTAGAAACGGTGGCCCCCTGAGAACATACGACATATGGTAGTTCGGAAGTCGCTCAGTAGAAGTCGTTAGCTAGTATAAGTACCTTATCCTGTTTGTCACTCCGAAACTCTCTTGGACAAAGGCGACCAATACACCTTCAAAGCAAGGGCGTTAATGTCTTATCTCCATTTCTAAATTACATAACCGATGTCGAAACCCATCACACGGTCTATGTTTTGAATTATTTGAGAAAACTATTTATCCAGCAATTTGTTATGGAACTTAAATTTGGGGGCTTAAAAAGTATGACTGCATAGAACGTTTTCACGTGAAATTCTGTAAAATGGTACTTGGTGTGAGCACTTCTTGTTCTAGAGTAGCCGTATGAAGTGAATGCAGCCGTTATCCACTGGTTACAAAACGTTTTATCACATATATAAAATATTTGTTTAAGATACTGAAATTGCCGTCCAAGCTGTGTATGACATGATGTTTATTTTTGACAGTAACACCGCTTTTGTCCAAGTATGACTTCTATGAAGTGTGGATAAATCAAGGTATACCATGTAAAGTAACTTTTCAAAACGATTTTCCTAGAGAGTGATTGACTGTTGCCTACGCGGTTGGGAAGTTGACATTCATGGAAACAACAAATTGTTCAAGTTTAAAACTTTCAAACTTATGACGCTTCAGAGGAATACTTTCAGTTTAAACTACCTCTCCATTTTATACAAAAATTCAAGGTTTCGCTAACCACAAATTGGAAGTGGAAACAGCATGGCACAACATATGGACTAATGTAACAGGATTTGCGTTTTGTGCAGTATAAACAACATTGAAGACGAACTGTACTTCTTGGTGGTCTGTAATGCTTACGCATAGCTCACTCAGCAATACATGAATGCAAATTTTGATAACCCCGACCCTGTCCTATACTGGAACAAGATTATGAAGAATCCTGGTGCAAACATTCTAAAGTTCTGATATTTAGCCACAGTTCGTAGAGAATAATTGTTTAACTCCACGTTTTGTATTAAATGCGCCTTTATATGTGTTTGTTATTGTACTTTAGACCTCTGGCCTCGAATGCAACAAAGTATGTAAATATAGATATACAGATATAGATATGCATATATAGATATAGATATTGGTATAGGTATATCTATGTATGTATGTATGTATAAATGTATGTATGTATGAATGTATGTATGTATATAATTGCCCTGTATATGATCTTGCCAGACTTCAGTGTAGGTGCTCTTGACTTTTCTTTAGCCGTTATAGATGTTCGATCGGACGTAGATTAACGTGTAGGCTTGGCTTTTCTGAACCTCTTCAAAGGAGCAATTGCAGATTCCGTCTTCATCGTAGTGGGGCCAGTTTTGGATCTCTTTGTTCCTGCAATAGGTTGTAAAATGGCCAGAGTGTTAGGAGACTCTGCCACAAGTGATAAGACTCACCAGAGCTTGTGCGGCACTGTGGTTGAATATTCGTCTTCTTATCAAAGTCAAGATGCGATTGTGTCTTTTCATTGTGCTCCATGGTCTGATGGATTCTCTGCACATCGACGATGAAGACATCTGGAGGTGACGATATCTTGGGCGGGATTGCATGTGGCTGCTGGATTGCTTGACCTTTCAGACGGCATTTATAGCATGAAGGGGTGTTATCAGCCAATATTTTACTTTTGACGAATTCGTTCATGATGTCAGAGATGTTAAGTAGTTGATTTTGTCCAGTAGGAAGACGTAGGTGATCCGCCAAAGACCATGTGATTGTGAGGATAGGCTCTTCAATGTACTGAGAGTTGCCACAAGTGCAACATGATACTTCTGTAAGCAACAGTCCTTTAAACTGGCCAGTGATGTAAGAGTTTTTCATTTCCATTCTGTTCGGTAGATCGAACAAGAATTCATGGCAGTCCTGAGTTGCCATCCATTGCCATAGGCTGGCAAAAGTTATGGAATTAACTGCACAGATCAGCTTTTCAGGGCTCTTTTTCGATGTAGAAGGTATGTACTTGCAATCTGAGATCAATCCTTCATAATTGCATTTTTCCTGTCGTATTCGTTGGACATGTGTTCTACTGATGGCACAATCAGTTCAATTATGATGATTGTTCGTGAGAATATGGTGACATCAGGCCATTTGGCTGCAGCGGCAATATGAGGAGGGAATACAACCTACATGCATTGTCTTCATTTGGGTTTGCCAATAGTTTAGCATAACGTCATTGTAAAATTTGATGTCACCTCCCTCCCCCTCTCCCTCTCTCTCAATCTCCCTGTCTCTAACTCTCTCCCTCCGTCTGTCCCTTCCTCCATTCCTCCTTCCCATCGTCCCTCCCGCTCCCTTTGTGTGTGTGTGTGTGTCTCTCTCTCTCTCTCTCGTCTTACGTAGGCCTACCCCACTGGTAGTTGCTATGTCCCGTTGTTCATATTGTTCAAGTTTATTGTATGTCACTAAGTGGTCCCCTGTGCCATTTTATTTTAGATCTACATGTATTCAGAAGTCTGTAGCACACCCTTGAGAAAGAGCGCAGCGCTCGATACGTGGGGACATCATTTTTAATATATTTTAGTACCGACNTGTAGGACTCGTCCATTTGCGCCGCTGCCTGGCATGATGGTCGTATACAGCCTTGGAGCCCTGATCCTTTGAAGAGAACAGTCAATTGGTTAACAGGGGGGACGATGCACACTGTACCCGGTACTACAAGATATGGGAAATCATCGAAAACGTATGTTTTAAAGAAAAAAATCTCTATTTAGTAGCAATGAACACTATGTTAAAACTTAACTGTAAAACTTTACTTCACTGATGCTCGAATTCTCCAATCTTTCAAAGACAGGACTGATCTTGAAATACACCAAAACACGATTGTAATCAAGAACCTTTAATTGTAAAACACGGATCCAAAATAGGCGAAGGCGGGTCCTCGAAATAAAATAGACGAGCGATGATAAAGACAGATCATTAAGTTTTCTACAAACTCACCCCAGTTAAGATTTTTCCTCGTGGTATTTTAAAATATTTACACTACCAGTCCAATTGCATTTCCTTGTAGTGTACTTTATCCCACCATTATGTGTGCTATGAAAACGCTTACTGGTGTAACTAATGTTGTTACCGAACATAATAGTGTTTGAATGAAGCTTGACGTAATAACTAAGATCTCGCATAATTTACGCATTCGGATTGCCTAAAGATTTAGTGCCGTGAATACGTCGCAGCTCGTTTGTCTGCCAAGAACCTATTTTAATTTGCGTCCCTTAAATATTATCAAAGACACACCGTCACACTTGCAAAGGATTTCGCCATATTTGTTTTGCGCGAGCTTCAATATATGGGGTTTTTGAGCCAGCATTTTAAAGGCGAAGGCAACCTTTTCTCATGTCATTTTTAGCAAAAATAAGGTTCGTTGGTTATCCCAAACATATTTTACACTTAACCGTAATTTTTCGTAATTTAATTAATTAATTGTCCTCTACTCCGGAAGTGACGTTTTGGGAGGCAAGAATTTCGCGGCAATTTGTCTTTGCGTTGAGTTTAGTGTGAGGATCTGTACTACTTTTGTTTTCGTGCTGTTTTTCGAAAATCGTCGTCACCACTGTTAGAGAACCCAATTACGTTGGATTTAGGGATTCTTTAGCTTGTATTAATCTGAAAATGACTGGAGTCGGCGACCCATATCACAGTGACAGTACTGACGTGAGTAACGGAGACATTGTTCATAAAGCAGTGGTGACGAGGAATTTTTTCTCGGACAGTCAATTGTTGGGTATACTTTGTATGTTTAAGCCCGAGTATAATGAGGCATGGTATGCACAGGCACAACTGTCCCACTTGCCCCAGTGTCCTGCGACACACTCCCACTGGATGGTGGCCTGAGCACCCAAACTGCTTACATCCCGCACTGTGACTCCCTCGCCACACACCTGCCACTTTTTAAGTAGCTCCAATACTTTAGACAAGTCCACAATAAACTTATCAAAGTTTGGCTCACCGATCTGTTCGTTGGACGACGTACTGTCCGCTTCACTGGATTTCGAACTGGGCCTGTATTCACTCCCACAACTCAACATCGCTGCAGGGCTGCTTACAGGCTCTGTGTTAGAAACAACAGCACAGGGCGAATCACTGCTACAGTAGTTCCCAGAATTGCAGGCTCTGTACCTTCGGAGGCACGCGTGACAGTAGATGAAGTGCCTCCAGTCACTGTAGTGGGCATAGCTCGCGACGCTTCTCGCTTCAAAAACGCACTTCTCGGGGGTGGCGGCGGAGAACTGCCGGGAACCAGCAGCTACGGTATCGCACCCTTCTTCAGGCGTTGTTTCGCAGGGACCTTCATCAATTCAGCGTACATATCCATCTAGTCGTAATCTGACGGCAGAAAATGCTTGCCACACACTCGGTAACCCTCGGTAACTTTGAACGTTGCGCTGACGGGTAACGCTGCGCTCGAGCCAAGTACGGCGAAGTGTGTCATCCTTTGGAAATCGATGCAAAACCTGGTATTCCCACGAGACGATGATGAGTACATCCCGGTACGCAGCAACAGTGTGGCATGTTGTCTGATTCGTAAACAAAAGCAAACGACGACCGAACTGATCACAACCGAGGTACGACAATGCTCTCACAGTCAGACTATATGAAAAGAAATTAGCGCGAAATTCTTGCCTCCCAAAACGCCACATCCGGAGTAGAGTACGAGTAATTAATTAAATTACGAAAAGCTGTAATTAAGTGAAAAATATGTCTGGGATAACCAACGAACCTTATTTTTGCTAAAAATGACATGAAAAAGTTTGCCTTCGCCTTTAAGCTGATTTCTTGTCTCAGTGATCATCAAACTGACACTTGAAATTGGAAATAAATGGAACACTACGTATATGCAATGGCCATGTTGAACTGACATGTGCTGTCTTTCCAAGTCATTATCTCTCCCGGACACACCTCCATTTGCCGCCATTTTTGGTTTCATCCGAAATGTAATTGTACATCCAACTCCTTTTATACTCATGCTATAGGGAGATAGGTGCCAGTGGAGAACTGCGGGTTGTCTTATTACGACAACCACTCTATACAAATCGATTGCCGGCCTATTTAATTTCAAGAAAAAAAACCAGTTCACTCGCGGTGAACGACGCATGGAATACCTGTTATTGGGTTGCACATCTCTCAAGGAAGCCGATTTTGGAAACGCAACATTTCAAGACATGACACTCTTGGATGTACATGTAGGTGCATTGCCAAACAAATGTATGGGTTCAATTATCTATGCAAATATTTTTTGTCACTTGTTCGAGGTTGGTTCTGCGCAGTCTAAGGGTCATACCGTAAGATCAAACGGTGAGTGTCAAATATAATAGGAGCCACGTCGCAAAATAACTGTTATGGATATGGCCAGACTGCGTTTGTCGCAGCAAACCGTTCTGTGTCGCGTGTTAAACGTCACAGCACTTACTTAGATTATTCCAATTTCAGGTCTAAAACGAATACATGTAGGTTTCTCGAAATGATCTGAAAATGTATGTTTCCACTACCAAGAGACACTCAGTTGCAAGGGGTATTTCTAAAACTACCAGTCAATAAAGTTCTTTAATCAAGGTGCTTGGGAACCTACTTCAATAAAAGTTGTAGTTAACGGCCATTTAATCAGAGCCATATCTTAAAATTGAATCGATATTTCACTAAAATTAAATGTTGTTAAGTTAAATCTGTTTCAAATATTGGAAGGAAAGCATGTCTAAATAGTAGCCATAAGTGCTAAAGAGACTGAATACCAAGAAGAAAGCACCAGTTTTTTAATGGGGAAACACCAAGAAGTATGCTTATCAGTGTTAATGTCAAAATAATGATACATGAAACACATTTACATGTATTGTGTTCATATAGCAGGTATATAAGGTATATATCGAGGATTGAATGGAAAATTTGATGCATCCGAATGTCTTCCGTCCAATTTCATTCGTTATCTTTTTCTTTAGCGGCAGCTTCTACAAAGAACGTCCTACATATTTCTTTACCAGTGATCGCTTATCAGGTAATTCACAAGTTTTCATTTTGAACAACTAAAATGCAGTAATAATATGCGATACTGTGCGAAGTTGTAAATTACTTCGGCAATTATAGATTGATACGTTCAGATAAATATTGATTTCGTCATGATTTGTCTTTCAAATCTGATTTCGTTGTAAATGGCTTTTATCTTGAGTATCAATAGAAAATGAATAAAAATAATTGTCGTCAAGCCGTCCAAGTGCATGAGTTTGTATGCGAAATAAAACCTTTTTTGTGGGATTTCCACTTATAATGAAAGTCCGTATATAGGCGTTGCGCCTTCACTCCACAATTTTGCGGCGCATGCGGGTCTCCCTGTGCATGCATGCGTTTAGAACTACAATACATGTGCGTATGTATGGTATATATTTATTTATTTTAGTGACAAGTGTACATGTAATAAATCCAAACATAATTGATATAACATTCGTAAGAAAGATAAGTACCCATCTTTTTAGTCACTTTAACTACACAACTCAGATGTACCAGAAATGCAAAGATTTCTAAGTTCAAAAGCAGACTTGATATATTTGGAGAATTGCCTAGGGGAATTGTGAAACAGAAGCAGAAGTTTTAATGTATTTAGCCTTCTGAATTCTTCAAAGTTCGGGACTTGAAGTGAAGCATAGTAGTTAAACCTCAGTGAGTTAGAAAGATAACAAAATGTAGCTCATCCTCAACAGAATCTGTGTCACAACACAGCGTCTTTCGCTTACATGAGTATTTACGAAACGACCAGTTTCCAAGTGCAGTGGGAGATTTGCTGTTCTAAACTGGGCCAAAAGAGGTCGCTCGGGACGATATAAATTAAGCTTCTCACACGATCCGTTAAAATTCGTGCTGAAATAAGCTTTAGGTTCTTAACTTGGGTTTTAAATGCAACAGAAGCAGTCCAAACATGTTTCGAGTATTCAAATAGTTTGTTTCAAACATTTACTATGTAACAAGTAATCAAATTTTGAACACAAAGCTGCATCCCTATTATGCTAAACAATTTTTGATGCTATCCATCCAACTGTTTTTAACAAAGCAATACCATAGAAATATCTTTTTCAATAACCTATCATCACCTGTAGCTTCTGATTTGTTCCGAAAACGCAATATATTAAATTTTGCGAAATAATGTGTTTTTAGAGAGCACTTCTTAAGTGTCCCACATATGGGGCACGCGCCTAAACAATTAGGCGCAGGTCTGCAGTATATGAATCTTTTAAATCCTTTACAATAGGTGCAAAGTCTTACTTTGACAGACAACTCTTTGCAGCATTTCATATTACAACGAGCTCTATACTTTGCGTGAATTCAAGGTTTTACCACAATACGCATACGAGCACAAGTCCATTAGTGACCATTTAGGCAAACGCTTTTACATATGACTGTCAAGACAGATTCCACTTTTGAAAGACCATTACGCGAAAACGACTTAGCCGCGAAGATTCATATGTACATGCATGAGCATACAATTTAGACCAAGCCATAAGTGACGACTCTGCACATTGATTAGTTTCATGAGGGCGACTTACTCGGGATATTGACTATTGCACATATGTACATGTAGGCCTACATGTACAGGTGTACTGTCTAAGCGAACGAACCTCGATTTTCTAATGACCTGCCATGCTATTTGATCTTCTGCTACCTTCATTGCTACTTCACTATAAGAATACAACGGGACTGTACAGTTAAAACTTGTTGCAGAAACTTTGTACGATATCAGCAGTGTTGTGAACACTAAATCAAAGACCATTCAATGTTTCGGAGACGGCATTACAAATCCAAGAGGCAACGCAGAGCTGACTATTGAAGAGTTTGGGAAACCATTGACACGTACTCCTGCACAAATCACGTATCGAGAATATGGTGTTTTCCTTTGCACGTACAGTGGAAACAACGAGAGTCTTTATTCACAAGTGATCACCGTGGCTCCACAGACGCAGGACAGTAAGTCACATGATAGATCACCAAATCGTTTCTAAAGCAGATGAAAGTGACAGTTTCTATCTCACGGTGGAATTCTCAAAGTCAGTTAAAATAAGAAAGGCTATCGTAATGTGTTGTCACATTAAATTTGTAAAAAATAATATTTGGAATGTTACTCATGAGAATTATCAAGCCATTTTCTTGGAAATTAGACCTACCTGTTGACGCTGTTCCGCCGTTGTACATCTATACCCAAAGACTACACATCAAAATGGAAGACATTGCATTTTATTTTCTATATGTTTGGTATATATCACCATAGTTATACTTTAATTCCATTACGTAATGCTGGAGAACTACATGTATTTCTATTATTTTCATCTGACACCCCTTTCGAATCTGCCTGACCATCAGTGTTGTATCCTGCTTGTTATTATTCATCTTCCGTATGTCAATTAATTGCCTCAATGCCGTACGTCTATTTACTGGTTTAAATTTGAAGTGCACGTACTCACACTGAAATATCTGTCTTTTGTTTGCCAGCAGATCAAATCTTGATAAGTTTTACAAAAACGTTTGGTGGCAAAGTCATGTTAGAAGCAAATAAGACGTTCATGTATAACAATAATCTAAGCCTGTCACTGCTTGGAGGACGCCAAGCGCCAAATTCAGAATTTCTAATCTCTTTATTCTTGGCTCATGACTGCAAGGTAGCTAAGGAAGTCACTACTTCACAATCATCACGTACGAAACACTACATATATTATTGTTTATTGTGTAGCTAATTGATTCACAGTAACTAAGGATAGGCAAGGTCACGTACAAAAGAGCTGCTTCCTGGCAAGCCACTTGTGTTTGATATATCTTTACTTAATCATTGTTGAAACTGGAAAGTTTCGATTCCTGGTAAATTCTGTCAGAAATATCTACGGGTACAGGTTGTATGCCTTTGTTTCAGTCCAACATTTCAATATTAAATATAGAACAGAACTTGCAAAGTAGTCACTGAAGTTCTCTAAGACAGTGCCTGTACTTCAGTGGCCTTTCCGTTCCGCCGGGTCAACCGGCTAAGACAAATAATTGCTCTGCAAGCAGGAAGTCGTCAACGAAAACCTGTAAGATGTCTGTCAATTGACTTGGCTATGTCAATTAGCACAAAAATTACACAAACTTGTATTCTCTGTTGTATGAAATTCATTCCATGAAAATATTATGGTGAAACAAAACTACATGTATACGTATAGTCTTGTAGACTAAATTGCGAATTTTCGGCAATTGCAAGCCCTTCTATTCGAATAAAATCTCATAAAGACATGACCTTAGTAGCTGGAATTTATAGTACGTCCATACAAATCGACACATTCAGATTCCGTGAGATAATGAGGGATAACACATGTCGAATCCGCTGAACTAAGACCGCGCTAGGAAATGTGTTTTCGGTTTTTCGATCCTCCTTAATCTAGTACATTTGAAATTGACTTGTCGCCGAAATTTTGAGTGACAGCTTAATTGACCTACTAGCGCAGCATTTCTGACACACCTTCCTTTCCAAGCCGACAAACAACACGTTGCCGAGTAAAACTTATTGTATTTTTGTCAACTTTTCGCAAGGGGGCGGAGCTTGCCATAGGTCAATTGTACTACGACAGTTTTATTGACATTACAGGCACTTGTAACCATCTCTTTACCTGGAAATGAAATTGTGCTTAAGGAAAAAATCCCCAAAAACTAAATACTCATTATTAAGTTGTACCTTGCACATTATTAAACAGAGAGTACAGTAGACAGTGTTTGAGAACAATGAAAGACAAATGATTTGGAAACAGCAGTAGACAAAATAAATATTTTGGGAAGATGGACACGGCGTTTTCTTACCAAATTTTTGACAGTTTTCCCTACTTCAGCCATTCTGAGTCTTTCCTATTTCCTAACTAATTAAACCAAACATGAAAAAATGACGATTTTATTGGTTAAAAAATCTATAGATACAAAAAATACAACCAAGTCAGGAACATTTTTATTAATCCGGCGTCAGGCGTCCGACGTCATCTGCTGTATATGTATTTCCAAACCCCTTGATGCATGTTCATAAAAATTTGCAGGAATGTACCTTGTATAGGTGGGACGGCATGAGATAGTTTTCGGACAGATTCGACAACTGGTGTGTCCCCTAGTTGTAATTTTATTTTTTTTAGGTTTGCCTCTGTATCTTAGGTGTTCCTGAACGGATTTTCATGAAATTTGATAAACGGGTATCTATTAGGAAGGTGACATAACCTTCACATTTTTAAATGGAATTGACGTATTTTGCGCCACCTAGTTGTCTGCTTCTAACATGATTGCCATCAAAGCCAAAATTTCTGATTTTTGCCGTCTGACCATAACTCACATGTACCTAAAACAGGATGATATTCAAAGCTGGAAGTCAGATTCTGAGGTTTTTGCGTAAATTGATTTATATACCCGATGCTCGTTCATACTATAACTAAAAACGTTAGCAAAAGCATGCTTTTATCCACAGTTATATTCAATCCTGACAATGTTACAATAAGAGCAAGCGTTGGTGACAGTGTGACGTTCATTGTGTCCGATACCAGATATAATTGTAAGGAGCGTATACGTTGGACCAAAGATGGTGTCAGCAAACCACACTGGAATGGAAAACGCAAAGTGCGGATGTTTGCTAAAATCGAACGAGGAGGCGTTTACAAAGTTCATTGTCCTAGTGGTGAATCGTGGCCAACAATGATTCGTCTAATCGTAAGAGGTATAGTATAACGCTAAGTTGCATGAAACAACCTTAGTTCAATTGCTTTGCCAAGGTGTACACATAAACTACCGTTGTTCACAGATTTTACTGGTACGGTAAAAACTCACGAATTTTGCACCAAACAATTGATAAACTTAACCGCCCTCATTGTTCATTGTTTTCTAACATAGTTATATATTACACAGGTTTTCGAATAACGTAGAAATTAAATCTAAAACTAAATAAGCCGATCTAGATCCTCTCAAGGCTACTATTGTTTCACGAAATGTAGATTATATATAGGCAAGTAAAATAACAAGAATGGATCAACTGAAACTTTCGGATATACATAGATTATTACCTGGCGAAGTCGTTATCCCCCGTTATCTACAGCCCGAGTGGATTTTGGAGAATTATCGCGCGAGGGGCGTTAGCCCCGAGGGGGATAATTCTACAAAATCCGCATACTGAACGAGAAACATTGCAATGAATCGATCTACCTTTCTCGACTCGCCTCGGCTTTGTAACTACTATCTATGTCAGAGGCCCGGGGTCGGAGGTCGTGACCTTTTTATAACAGCCGAGTTATTTTTGTAAAATAATGCTTTTACTCAAAACCAATTGAAAAATAAAACAAAATAGAAAAAAAAAATCTATAAATTAAGGCTTAGCAACTGTTATAGCTTACTACACATTTTATCAAGCTAAGCTTCGACCGGTATTATATCGTCTGCTAAAGTAGGTTACCACTAGTAACTGACTATAATGCTCAAGTCAAAGGATCCCGACCACACGACACCTGCATTCAAATTGGAAGTCGGTGATTTACAAGTGAGAGAACACGAGAGAAAAATTGCACTGAATCAAAATATCGTTTTTATGGAAATTATGCGTCTTATTTTTCATAGCGTATAAATCTCGGTGCAATGCCCTTTGCTGAACATGCTATTGTTGCGCGTGCTCATTTAAGTATTCTATTTTCACGATCGATGACGTCAGCCGCTGAGTGTTGTAGTGGTAAAGTCGGCGACTCGCAACTGTTGAGGCCCGGGTTCGAATCCGGCCTCGGTTTCCCGCCAAAATGTTATCTCACTAGTGAGATAACTTTATGGGTTATTACACGAATGTATCTGCCATTCGAGGCTAATATTGTGGTATAAAATAACATCCTTCGTTAACAGAAACAAAAATAAAGTAAAATCAAACACTATATGACAATTGACATTTAAGATATGGCGTAATGAATATGATACATTGTAGCGGAAAAAATCAAGGATATAATTTAAGAAGGTTTTATGTTTAATCCATTAGGTTCAAGTGTATTAAGCTTATCTATCCAAAATTGTTCTCTTTTGAGTCTGTGAGGGGTCCTGGGGTATTGGAGTTTTTCTATTATTTGTACAGAAAAATCTTGAAGATTATGTTTTTTGGAATTGAAATGATTACCTACATGTATAGTTATCAGAAATGTTTTTAAGTGTTTTGTTAAATCTATGATTGAGAAACCGAGTTTGTAGATTATGTTGGTTTGTCCTACGTATTAGATAGAACATTTTTTACATGTTAATGTAATAATGTTGGTAGTGCAATTACAATGGTGTTTTATTTCAAAGTTTTCATTGGTTTGGAAGACTGGGAGAAAGTACTGTCGTTGACAAAGTTACACATTTTACATCTAGTTTTGTTACATTGTGTGTTGCCAATAGGTTTGTCAGTTTGGTTTATATTGTCGATATTTGCTTTAACTAAATATTTTTTTTAGATTTTTACGTTTTCTCCAAGAGATTATAGGTGGATGAGAAAATAAGTTTTTCATTTGAGGGGAAATATGCAGCGTGGAAAGATGTTTTCTGAATTATCAGCAATGTTTTTATGTATTACGTAAAATATATGATTACGAAACCGATATCAGAAATGTTTTTTATATATTATGTCAAACCTATGATTACAAAACCGATATCAGAAATGTTTTTATGTATTATGTTAAATCTCTGATTACGAAACCGATACAGTATTTTCTAGTGAATTCCATGCCGCATAGCTTGATCATACGAATACATTTATGTAATTCTACACATCTTTCATCGAGAATATAGATTTTATTTAATAGACCGTTACCTGACCTGTATTTGCGATACCTTACTGTTGCTTCACGCCCTCGCGAAGTCTAGTTTAGTCGCCTGGCATAAACAGATGTTTAGAGACAGTAATGCACTTTAGTGTATAAAACAATAGAATGTCATGATCGGGTAGCCAGCAAATGCCCAAGGAGCTAGTAGTACATATAACGAATATACGTGCTAAACAATCGCAAACAATGTACAGAAAGTACTAGTAAACTGCATGGTTAGTAATGATAAGGCCACGAGATGTGTATGAGTTCACCAACGTAGGCCTACATGGTAAACGTATGCATGGATTACATGTACATAGAAATTCGTGATAAGCGAGCCGAAAGTCTTCAGTTTAAGGTTTGGTGCTAAATGAAAAATGGGTACAAGAGACCGGATTTAACATTTAGTGTTCTGCCCCTGTGGTTACGATCACATTGCCTTAGAAGGTAGACTTCAAAATAAACTAACACGGGTCTTCAAGGGGTGTGTGATTTTTTCGCGTGAAATTGCTTCAAGAAATTGATACTGTTCAGTGACACTGACTATGGGCATTACATTTGCCTGAAACCTTGCTTGTGAAATTCAGTTACAATGTACATTGATAAAACTTTCATGAAATGTCACGATTATCATTAACGAATTTATAAAACATTCAGGTAAATATTATTTTTATACCAAATAAGAAATCATTTCAATTAAAATTTGATTCACCATTGAGATATTAATGCAAGTCACGCATTATATTAGTCTTCATATTCGTTTTTATTCCCATCTCGTTTTTGTTTCTTTTTATTTTTTAATGCAAGAGACAATACCGATCCATAGAAAACTACATTGATTAACACATTCACCTAAATACAGCCACGTACAAATGTATGAACATGCATATTATCTAAAACTTCAATGCTTTGTCCTAAATATGCATTTTAAAATAAATGGAGGCACCTGTTGAAGCCATGTGTGTCGTCATTTTTTTCTATTAAGCATGTATTAAGCCTATTGCCTTCATACTCATTACAGTTTGTCCTCGTGGAAAGTATGGTGGCCATTGTCAACGTCGGTGTCCAGTTTGTGCGAATGGTGGAGTCTGCCACGATATCACCGGAGAATGTATCTGTCCACCTGGATTTAAAGGAGATGCGTGTCAGGAAGGTAACGTTTCTTTTCCATAACTAGCGACAATGAGGACAATATGATGTCCGATCTCCAACTGTCTAGACCATTGTAGGGTTTTAGTGTTTTTAAGTCCTTTGTCTTCTGCCTCCCTGTCCACAAAACTTATTGAAGAATCACAATGAGATGTAGGTGGTGTGTTCCTATTGAGGAGAGCACTTTTGACTTGCTTTAAACAGTCTAGAGGCCATTATTAACTTTACTAGCATTGCTCTATTTAGTAGGAATGTTTGAAAAAAAAAACATAATATCTTGTAAGTGCGCTTTACGCTAAGCAGACAGTGGGTGCATATCAATGCCCTGCGTCGCTTTTGGAGACTGATCCACTAGGTTACCTTCAACCCGACAATTATCCGTTCCTTGGAAAATTGGTTTTACAACTCTTGAGAAAACGCCACTGTTTTCAGTCTCTCTTAAATAACAAAATATATCTGCCGCCCACTTTACTTAAGCCTCTTAGTTGATGGGATAAAAATAGTATCTGCAAAAATGTAGTGTAAGCCCACTGATTTCCTTTTTATGTTCCTACAAGGAGAACAACTGCACGATTGCAACGTTTTTGGAACTGAGCAAAATGAGTGGATTTCTTTATTTATGATTTGCATTCGCCCCTCAACAAGGCCCCTTCTTCAACCATGCTATGTCCAAAGGCATATATTACATGATGGGGAATTGCTTTGTTGACTTTTCGGTTTATTGTTCCCTTGGTGTTTTTGTTTACAGCATGTGGTTCCAACCTTTTCGGTAGAGAATGTACCGCAACCTGTGACGAAACAGGGGCAGACAATGGTTGCAAGGATAAGATCATCTGCACTCTTGATCCTTATGGATGCTCGTGTGCGGCAGGCTTTCATGGAGTCAAGTGTGACCTAGGTATAGGTATTGTGCACCACGTTCACCAAAAATGTGTTTCAATGAAATAGCTACCGTCCTTTTATCACGTTTGACAACGTTCTTCCCTCATTAACGCAATTCAATTCCTACGAACTCAGTAGTTGCTTTTCTTTCATGTACCTCAGCAACAGTACTCGTCCAATCGTATGGCAAACGTTTTATTGACTTACGGCAATAGTACCACAAAAAACATGTGTTACTCTCATAGAATCTGATATAAGTGTTATTATTGGTAACGTTTTATAGCAAAAGTTCAATAGCTTAAGATGTTTAGCGCTTGGCATGGGCTCGTGACTGTACAGGTTGTATTAAATTAGCAAATAAACTCGCCCCTGTAACTGACCCTGAATTACAGTAGTCCGGGAGAGAAAGCCTTCGTAAGAAACGAAGTGTGAGATGTGCGGTTTGTGAGAAAAGAAGTAGAACGCGTAAGCAAGGAAATGTGTTAAAACTATGTAGGACCCCAGGACAGATATCCAAATTCGGCTAACGCAATTCGTAACATAACGTTCGAGGATTGATATTAAATTTTCAGATACTATGCAAAGTCCTCCAACGTACCTGTAACAGGACCTTACGGCAACTTTTCTCCGTTGCTATCTCTATCGTATTTCTGGATCAGTGTATTCCGGTTCGAACTGATAGCCTGTAAAACCTAACGATCCTTCCCGTGAAGTCTTCGTCGTCTGAGCTCTTGACTAAGTCGGAATTGGCGCGGGGCGAGTTGCCGTTTATTAGTAGACGTTTATTATACTACGTTCTGTTTCAAAATGATTTATTCTCGACATAATCAATGCTGATGTGAAACTGAAACAAAGTCTGCCTTATTAGATGCAATTTGTAATGCCTTGGAGTGCTCGTTAGTGCAAATGTTTGAAGCCAGCAATGAATAAACCACTGCGTTACCGGCTTTTGATGCCGGCGACAAAGGTAATTGACCGGGTACCGAGGCGGTGTGAGCGCATGCTAATTCCATGTTTGCTGACAGAAAGCTGTTGTGAAACAATTACTCGATTTTATATAGGGGAATTTTAATTTAGCAATACAAATACATTAATCAAATCATCACTCTGCGCGTGTAAGCGCAAAGTACGGTTCTTCCTGGGTTTTCTTCTATTTTATTACTCTGCGCCTGTAAGCGCAGAGTACTGTTGTTCCTGGGTTTTCTTCAATTTTATTCTTATTCTTCTTATTCATATTCTTATTACTCTGCGCGTGTAAGCGCAGAGTACTGTTGTTCCTGCGTTTTCTTCAATTTTATTCTTATTACTCTGCGCGTGTAAGCGCAGAGTACTGTTGTTCCTGGGTTTTCTTCAATTTTATTCTTCTTATTCTTATTACTCTGCGCGTGTAAGCGGAGAGTACTGTTGTTCCTGGGTTTTCTTCAATTTTATTCTTCTTATTCTTATTCTTCTTATTCTTATTCTTATTCTTCTTCCGACCAACTTTGAGGCTTAATAACTCCAAATTGGGTTCAGGTACGGTCTTTAAATTTAGCATATGACTTTTGACAGTATATAAATTTTGATTGGTTATATAATCATATTCCATGTTGCACCGGAAGAGGTCGTTTGGTGGAAAGGTCATATAATTTTCAAAATGCTACTCCTCCTTCAGTTTTAAAGCTATTTTTTTCAAATTCGGTGCACAGGTATAAGTCAACATGACAATTTAAAAAATTACTTTTCTAAGTAATCGGGTCATCCAATCAGGTGAAATAGGTCAAAGGTCATTAGGTGCAAACTAAAATTTTGAGCTAGACACTTCAAATTGACAGGTCTGATTGTCACAGGAAAATCAAATCGGAATCCCAAGTTTCAGGTCACTTAGTGCAAACATGGGGTCATTAGGTGCATTTTTCTTCTGAAAATTTGACCTTTTCAATCAGCAAGTATTGTAATGTGTCAACCGTTAGACAACTGTGATTCTCAGCATTAAACACATTTTCCATGGGCTTTGCAATAATTCTCCTAAAGATGCATAAATGCACCGGATAAGGTCAATTAGTGCAAAGGTCATGTAACGTTCAAAATGTTATATCTCTTACGCTTTTCAAGGAATTCTTTTCAATTTCAGCACACTGGTGTAAGTCAACATGACAATTTAAAAAATTACTTTTCTAAGTAATCGCGTCATCCAATCAAGTGAAATAAGCCAAAGGTCATTAGGTGCAAACTAAAATTTTAAGCGAGACACTTCAAATTGGCAGGTCTGATTGCCACTGGTAAATCAAATCGGAGTGCAAAGTTTCAGGTCATTTAGTGCAAACATGAGGTCATTAGGTGCATTTTTCTTCTGAAAATTTGACCCTTTCAATCAGCAAGTATTCTGATGTGTCAACCGTTAGACAACTGTGATTCTCAGCGTTAAACACATTTTCCATGAGCTTTGCGATAATTCACCTAAAGATTCTTAAAATGCACCAGGTAAGGTCAATTAGTGCAAAGGTCATGTAACTTTCAATATGTTATATGTCTTACGTTTTTCAAGGAATTCTTTTCAATTTCAGCACACTGGTGTAAGTCAACATGCCAAGTGAATACCCCACTTTACTTTGCAACAGGCCTAACCAATCAGAAAAAATAGGTCAAAGGTCATTGGGTGCAAACTAAAATTTTGAGTTAGAGACTTCAGAATTACTTATCTATTTACTAAGTGCGATTGAGTTTGAATTCTAAATTTTCAGGTCATTTGGTGCACCCATGGGGTCATTAGGTGCATTTTTCTTCTGGAAATTTGACCACTTCATTCATCTTGTATTCTGAAGTGCTTAAAGTAAAACATCTGGGATTATTAGAATTAACCACACTTTTAATCGAGTTAGCAATTACTCCCTCATCGGGGCTCATAATGCACCGGAATAGGTCAATTAGTGGAAAGGTCATCAAAAAATTAATATGTAATTTCTCCTACAATTTTAAAGAATTCCTTTTCATATTGGTAAACGGGATGCTGTCAGTAACTTCCCATAATATTTCCAGTAATACACACGCACAGAGTCCGTTATTGACACGCCGTGACAATAATCTTTCTAGTTCTTATTCTTATTCTTCTTCCGACCAACTTTGAGGCTTAATAACTCCAAATTGGGTGCAGGTACGGTCTTTAAATTCAGCATATGACTTTTGACAGTATATAAATTTTGATTGGTTACATAATCATATTCCATATTGCACCGGAAGAGGTCGTTTGGTGCAAAGGTCATGCAATTTTCAAAATGCTACTCCTCCTTCAGTTTTTAAGCTATCTTTTTCAAATTCGGTGCACAGCTATAAGTCAACATGACAATTTAAAAAATTACTTTTCTAAGTAATCGGGTCATCCAATCAGGTGAAATAGGTCAAAGGTCATTAGGTACAAACTAAAATTTTGAGCTAGACACTTCAAATTGACAGGTCTGATTGCCACAGGTAAATCAAATCAGAATCTAAATTTTCAGGTCATTTAGTGCAAAAATGAGGTCATTAGGTGCATTTTTCTTCTGAAAATTTGACCTTTTCAATCAGCGAGTATTCTGATGTGTCAACCGTTAGACAACTGTGATTCTCAGCGTTAACCACATTTTCCATAGGCTTTGCAATAATTCACCTAAAGATGCTTAAAATGCACCGGGTAAGGTCAATTAGTGCAAAGGTCATGTAACGTTCAAAATGTTATGTCTCTTACGTTTTTCAAGGAATTCTTTTCAATTTCAGCACACTGGTCTAAGTCAACATGCCAATTGAATACCCTACTTTACTTTACAATAGGCCTAACCAATCAGAAAATATAGGTCAAAAGCCATTGAGTGAAAACTAAAATATTGAGCTAGAGACTTCAGAATTGCGTATCTGTTTACTAAGTGCGATTGAGTTTGATTTCTAACTTTTCAGGTCATTTGGTGCACCCATGGGGTCATTAGGTGCATTTTTCTTATGAAAGTTTGACCACTTCATACATCTTGTATTCAAGAGTACTTAACGTAAAACATCTGTGATTATTAGCATTAACCACACTTTTTATCGAGTTAACAATTACTTCCTCATCGGGGGTCATAATGCACCGGAAGAGGTCAATTAGTGGAAAGGTCATCAAAAAATTAATATGTAATTTCTTCTACAATTTTAAAGAATTCCTTTTCATATTGGTAAACGGGTTGCTGTCAGTAACTTCCCATAATAATTCCAGTACTACGCACGCGCAGAGTCCGTTATTGTCACGCCGTGACAATAATCTTTCTAGTTCTTCTTATTCTTATTCTTATTCTTCTTCCGACCAACTTTGAGGCTTAATAACTCCACATTGGGTGCAGGTACGGTCTTTAAATTCAGCATATGAATTTTGACAGTATTTAAATTTTGATTGGTTATATAATCATATTTCATATTGCACCGGAAGAGGTCGTTTGGTGCAAAGGTCATATAATTTTCAAAATGCTACCCCTCCTTCAGTTTTAAAGCTATCGTTTTCAAATTCGGTACACAGGTATAAGTCAACATGACAATTTAAAAAATTACTTTTCTAAGTAATCGGGTCATCCAATCAGGTGAAATAGGTCAAAGGTCATTAGGTGCAAACTAAAATTTTGAGCTAGACACTTCAAATTAACAGGTCTGATTGGCACATGTAAATCAAATCGGAATCCAAAGTTTCAGGTCATTTAGTGCAAACATGGGGTCATTAGGTGCATTTTTCTTCTGAAAATTTGACCTTTTCAATCAGCAAGTATTCAGATGTGTCAACCGTCAGACAACTGTGATTCTCAGCATAAAACACATTTTTCATGGGCTTTGCATTAATTCTCCTAAAGACGCTTATAATGAACCGGATAGGGTCAATTAATGCAAAGGTCATGTAACGTTCAAAATGTTATATCTCTTACGTTTTTCAAGGAATTCTTTTAAATTTCAGCACACTTGGGTAAGTCAACATGCCAATTGAATACCCTACTTTACTTCGCAATAGGCCTAACCAATCAGAAAAAATAGGTCACAGGTCATTCAGTGCAAACTAAATTTTTGAGCTAGAGACTTCAGAATTACGTATCTGTTTACTAAGTGCGATTGAGTTTGAATTCTAAATTTTCATGTCAATTGGTGCACCCATGGGGTCATTAGGTGCATTTTTCTTCTGAAAGTTTGACCAATTCATTCATCTTGTATTCAGAAGTGCTTAAAGTAAAACATCTTTGATTATTAACATTAACCACACTTTTAATCGAGTTAACAATTACTCCCTTATTGGGGCTCATAATGCATTGGAAAAGGTCATTTAGTGGAAAGGTCATCAAAAATTTAATATGTAATTTCTGATACAATTTTAAAGAATTCCTTTTCATATTGGTAAACGGGTTGCTGTCAGTAACTTCCCATAACAATTCCAGTAATACGCACGCGCAGAGTCCGTTATTGTCACGCCGTGACAATAATCTTTCTAGTTACTCTGCGCGTGTAAGCGCAGAGTACTGTTGTTCCTGGGTTTTCTTCAATTTTATTCTTATTCTTCTTATTCTTATTCTTATTCTTCTTATTCTTCTTCCGACCAACTTTGAGGCTTAATAACTGCAAATTGGGTGCAGGTACGGTCTTTAAATTCAGCATATGACTTTTGACAGTATATAAATTTTGATTGGTTATATAATCATACTCCATATTGCACCGGAAGGGGTCATTTGGTCCAAAGGTCATATAATTTTCAAAATGCTACTCCTTCAGTTTTAAAGCTATCTTTTTCAAATTCGGTGCACAGGTCAAGGTCAACATGACAATTTAAAAATTACTGTAATCGGGTCATCCAATCAGGTGAAACAGGTCAAAGGCCATTAGGTGCAAACTAAAATTTTGAGCTAGACACTTCAAATTAACAGTTCTGATTGCCACAGTTAAATCAAATCGGAATCCAAAGTTTCAGGTCATTTAGTGCAAACATGGGGTCATTAGGTGCATTTTTCTTCTGAAAATTTGACCTTTTCCATCAGCAAGTATTCTGATGTGTCAACCGTTAGACAACTGTGATTCTCAAAGTTAAACATATTTTCCATGGGCTTTGCAATAATTCTCCTTGAAACGCTTATAATGCACCGGATGAGGTCAATTAGTGCAAAGGTCATGTAACGTTCAAAATGTTGTATCTCTTATGTTTTTCAAGGAATTCTTTTCAATTTCAGCACACTGGTGTAAGTCAACATGCCAATTGAATACCCTACTTTACTGCGCAATACGCCTAACCAATCAGAAAAAAATAGGTCAAAGGTCATTGAGTCCAAACTAAAATTTTGAGCTAAAGACTTCAGAATTACCTATCTGTTTACTAAGTGCGATTGATTTTTAATTCTAAATTTTCAGGTAATTTGGTGCACCCATGGGGTCATTAGGTGCAATTTTCGTCTGAAAGTTTGACCACTTCTTTCATCTTGTATTCTGAAGTGTTTAAAGTAAAACATCTGTGATTATTAGCATTAATCACACTTTTAATCGAGTTAACAATTACTCCCTCATCGGGGCTCATTATGCACCGGAAGAGGTCAATTAGTGGAAAGGTCATCAAAAAATTAATATGTAATTTCTCCTACAACTTTAAAGAATTCCTTTTCACATTGGTAAACCGCTTGCTGTCAGTAACTTCCCGTAATAATTCCAGTAATACGCACGCGCAGAGTCCGTTATTGTCACGCCGTGACAATAATCTTTCTAGTTACTCTGCGCGTGTAAGCGCAGAGTACTGTTGTTCCTGGGTTTTCTTCAATTTTATTCTTCTTATTCTTCTTATTCTTATTCTTATTCTTCTTCCGACCAAGTTTGAGGCTTAATAACTCCAAATTGGGTGCAGGTACGGTCTTTAAATTCAGCATATGACTTCTGATTGTATATAAATTTTGATTGGTTATGCAATCATATTCCATATTGCACCGGAAGAGGTCGTTTGGTGCAAAGGCCATACAATTTTCAAAATGCTACTCCTCCTTCAGTTTTAAAGCTATCTTTTTCAGTTTCGGTTCACAGGTAAAGGTCAACATGACAATTTAAAAAATTACTTTTCTAAGTAATCGGGTCATCCAATCAGGTGAAATAGGTCAAATGTCATTAGGTGCAAACTGAAATTTTGAGCTAGACACTTCAAATTGACAGGTCTGATTTTCCAAAAGTAAATCAAATCGGAGTTCAAAGTTTCAGGTCATTTAGTGCAAACATGGGGTCATTAGGTGCATTTTTCTTCTGAAAATTTGACCTTTTCAATCAGCAAGTACTCTGATGTGTCAACCGTTAGACAACTGTGATTCTCAGCATTAAACACATTTTTGATGGGCTTTGCAATAATTCTCCTCAAGACGCTTATAATGCACCGGATAGGGTCAATTAGTGCAAAGGTCATATAACGTTCAAAATGTTATATCTCTTAGGTTTTTCAAGGAATTCTTTTCAATTTCAGCACACTGGTGTAAGTCAACATGACAATTTAAAAAATTACTTTTCTAAGTAATCGGGTTATCCAATCAGGTGAAACAGGTCAAAGGTCATCAGGTGCAAACTAAAATTTTAAGCGAGACACTTCAAATTGGCAGGTCTGATTGCCACAGATAAACCAAATCGGAATCCAAAGTTTCAGGTCATTTAGTTCAAACATGGGGTCATTAGGTGCATTTTTCTTCTGAAAATTTGACCTTTTCAATCAGCAAGTATTCTGATGTGTCAACCGTTAAACAACTGTGATTTCTCAGCATTAAACACATTTTTGATGGGCTTTGCAATAATTCTCCTAAAGACGCTTATAATGCACCGGATAGGGTCAATTAGTGCAAAGGTCATATAACGTTCAAAATGTTATATCTCTTACGTTTTTCAAGGAATTCTTTTCAATTTCAGCACACTGGTGTAAGTCAACATGCCAATTGATTACCCTACTTTACTTCGCAATAGGCCTAACCAATCAGAAAAAATAGGTCAAAGGTCATTGAGTGCAAATTAAAATTTTGAGCTAGAGAATTCAGAATTACGTATCTGTTTACTAAGTGCGATTGAGTTTCAATTCTAAATTTTCAGGTCATTTGGTGCACCCATGGGGTCATTAGGTGAATTTTTCGTCTCAAAGTTTGACCAATTTATTCATCTTGTATTCTGAAGTGCTTAAAGTAAAACATTTGTGATTTTTAGCATTAACCACACTTTTAATCGAGTTTACAATTATTCTCTTATCGGGGCTCGTAATGCACCGGAAGAGGTCAATTAGTGAAAAGGTCATCAAAATATTAAAATGTAATTTCTCCTACAATTTTAAAGAATTAATTTTCATATTGGTAAACGGGTTGCTGTCAGTAACTTCCCATAACAATTCCTTTAATACGCACGCGCAGAGTCCATTATTGTCACGCCGTGACAATAATCTTTCTAGTTCTTATTCTTCTTATTCTTATTCTTCTTCCGACCAAATTTGAGGCTTAATAACTCCAAAATGGGTGCAGGTATGGTCTTTAAATTCAGCATATGACTTTTGACAGTATATAAATTTTGAGTGGTTATATAATCATATTCCATATTGCACCGAAAGAGGTCGTTTGATGCAAAGGTCATATAATTTTAAAAATGCTACTCCTCCTTCAGTTTTTAAGCTATCTTATTCAAATTCAGTGCACAGGTATAAGTCAACATGACAATTAAAAAATTACTTTTCTAAGTAATCGGGTCATCCAATCAGGTGAAATAGGTCAAAGTTCATTAGGTGCAAACTAAAATTTTGAGCTAGACACTTCAAATTGACAGGTCTGATTACCACAGGTAAATCAAATCGGAATCCCAAGTTTTAGGTCATTTAGTGCAAGCCTGGGGTCATTAGGTGCATTTTTCTTCTGAAAATTTTACCTTTTCAATCAGCAAGTGTTGTGATGTGTCAACCGTTAGACAACTGTGATTCTCAGCGTTAAACACATTTTCCATGGGCTTTGCAATAATTCTCCTCAAGATGCTTAAAATGCACCGGATAAGGTCAATTAGTGCAAAGGTCATGTAAAGTTCAAAATGTTATATCTCTTACGTTTTTCAAGGAATTCTTTTCAATTTCAGCACACTGGTGTAAGTCAACATGCCAAGTGAATACCTTACTTTACTTCGCAATAAGCCTAACCAATCAAAAAATAGGTCAAAGGTCATTGAGTGCAAACTCAAATTTTGAGCTAGAGACTTCAGAATTAGGTATCTGTTTACTACGTGCGATTGAGTTCACATTCTAAATTTCCAGGTCATTTAGTGCACCCATGGGGTCATTAGGTGCATTTTTCTTCTGAAAGTTTGACCACTTCATTTATCTTGTATTCTGAAGTGCTTAAAGTAAAACATCTGTGATTATTAGCATTAACCACACTTTTAATCGAGTTAACAATTACTCCCTCATCGGGCTCATAATGCACCGGAAGAGGTCAATAAGTGGAAAGGTCATCAAAAAATTAATATGTAATTTCTCCTACAATTTTAAAGAATTCCTTTTCATATTGGTAAACGGGTTGCTGTCAGTAACTTCCCATAATAATTCCAGTAATACGCACGCGCAGAGTCTGTTATTGTCACGCCGTGACAATAATCTTTCTAGTTCTTATTCTTATTCTTCTTATTCTTCTTCCGACCAACTTTGAGACTTAATAACTCTAAATTGGGAGCAGGTACGGTCTTTAAATTCAGCATATGACTTTTGGCAGTATATAAATTTTGATTGGTTATATAGTCATTTTCCATATTGCACCGGAAGAGGTCGTTTGGTGCAAAGGTCATATCATTTTAAAAATGCTACTCCTCCTTCAGTTTTAAAGCTATCTTTTTCAAGTTCGGTACACCTTTATAAGTCTACATGGCAATTTAAAAAATACTTTTCTAAGCAAATGGGTTATCCAATCAGGTTAAACAGGTCAAAGGTCATTAGGTGAAAACTAAAATTTTGAGCTAGACACTTCAAATTCACAGTTCTGATTGGCACAGACAATTCAATTTGGAATCCAAAGTTTCAGGTCATTTAGTGTAAACATGGGGTCATTAGGTGCATTTTTCTTCTGAAAATTTGACCTTTTCATTTTCCAAGTGCACTGATGTGTCAACCGTTAGACAACTGTGATTCTCAGCATTAAACACATTTTTCATGGGCTTTGCAATAATTCTCCTAAAGACGCTTATAATGCACCGGATAGGGTCAATTAGTGCAAAGGTCAGTTAACGTTCAAAATGTTAAATCTCTTACGTTTTTCAAGGAATTCTTTTCAATTTCAGCACACTAGTGTATGTCAACATGCCAATTGAACAACCTACTTAACTACGCTATAGGCCTAACCAATCAGAAAAAATAGGTCAAAGGTCATTGTGTGCAAAATTAAAATTTTGAGCTAGAGACTTCAAAATTACATATCTGTTTACTAAACGCGATTGAGTTTGAATTCTAAATGTTTGGGTCATTTGGTGCATCCATGGGGTCATTAGGTGCATTTTTCTTCTGAAAGTTTGACCAATTCATTCATGTTGTATTCTTAAGTGCTTAAAGCAAAACACCTGTGATTCTTAGCATTAGCTATACTTTAAATTGGTTGTACAATTATTCCCTCACTGGGGTTCATAATGCACCGGAAGATGTCAGTTAGTGGAAAGGTCATCAAAACATTAACATGAAATTACTCCTACAATTTTAAAAAAATTCTTTTCATATTGGTAAACGGGGTTGCTGTCAGTAACTTCCCATTACAATTCCTTTAATACGCACGCGCAGAGTCCATTATTGTCACGCCGTGACAATAATCTTTCTTGTTACTCTGCGCGTGTAAGCGCAGAGTACTGTTGTTCCTGGGTTTTCTTCAATTTTATTCTTATTCTTATTCTTCTTATTCTTATTCTTCTTATTCTTCTTCCGACCAACTTTGAGGCTTAATAACTCCAAATTGGGTGCAGGTACGGTCTTTAAATTCAGCATATGACTTTTGAAGGTATATATATTTTGATTGGTTATATAATCATATTCCATATTGCACCGGAAGAGGTCGTTTGGTGCAAATGTCATATAATTTTCAAAATGCTACTCCTCCTTCAGTTTTAAAGCTATCTTTTTCAAATTCGGTGCACAGGTCAACATGACAATTTAAAAAAATACTTTTCTAAGTAATCGGGTCATCCAATCACGTGAAATAGATCAAAGGTCATTAGGTGCAAACTAAAATTTTGAGCTAGACACTTCAAATTGACAGGTCTGATTGCCACAGGTAAGTCAAATCGGAATCCAAAATTTCAGGTCATTTAGTGCAAACATGGGGTCATTAGGTGCATTTTTCTTGTGAAAATTTGACCTTTTCAATCAACAAGTATTCTGATGTGTCAACCGTTAGACAACTGTGATTCTCAGTGTTAAACACATTTTCCATGGGCTTTGCAATAATCCTCCTATTGATGCTTAAAATGCACCGGAAAAGGTCAATTAGTGCAAAGGTCATGTAACGTTCAAAATGTTATATGTCTTACATTTTTCAAGGAATTCTTTTCAATTTCAGCACACTGGTGTAAGTCAACACGCCAATTGAATACCCCACTTTACTTTGCAATAGGCCTAACCAATCAGAAAAAAATAGGTCAAAGGTCATTGAGTGCAAACTAAAATTTCGAGCTAGGGACTTCAGAATTACGTATCTGTTTACTAAGTGCGATTGAGTTTGAGTTCTAAATTTTCAGGTCATTTGGTGCACCCATGGGGTCATTAGGTGCATTTTTGTTCTGAAAGTTTGACCACTTCATTCATCTTGTATTCTGAAGTGCTTAAAGTAAAACATATGTGATTATTAGAATTAACCACACTTTTGATCGAGTTAAAGATTACTCCCTCATCGGGGCTCATAATGCACCGGAAGAGGTCAATTAGTGGAAAGGTCACCAAAAAATTAATATGTAATTTCCACAATTTTAAAGAATTCCTTTTCATATTGGTAAACGGGTTGCTGTCAGTAACTTCCCATAATAATTCCAATAATACGCACGCGCAGAGTCCGTTATTGTCACGCCGTGACAATAATCTTTCTAGTTCTTATTCTTATTCTTCTTATTCTTCTTCCGACCAACTTTGAGGCTTAATAACTCCAAATTGGGTGCAGGTACGGTCTTTAAATTCAGCAAATGAATTTTGACGGTATATTAATTTTAAATGGTTATATAATCATATTCCATATTGCACCGGAAGAGGTCGTTTGGTGCAAATGTCATATAATTTTCAAAATGCTACTCCTTCAGTTTTAAAGCTATCTTTTTCAAATTCGGTGCAGAGGTATAAGTCAACATGACAATTTAAAAAATTACTTTTCTAAGTAATCGGGTCATTCAATCAGGTGAAATAGGTCAAAGGTCATTAGGTGCAAACTAAAATTTTGAGCTAGACACTTCAAATTGACAGGTCTGATTGCCACAGGTAAATCAAATCAGAATCAAAAGTTTCAGGTCATTTAGCGGAAACATGGGGTCATTAGGTGCATTTAACTTCTGAAAATTTGACCTTTTCAATCAGCAAGTTTTCTGATGTGTTAACCGTTAGACAACTGTGATTCTCAGAGCTAAACACATTTTCCGTGGGCTTTGCAATAATTCTCCTAAAGATTCTTAAAATGCACCGGATAAGGTCAATTAGTGCAAAGGTCATGTAATGTTCAAAATGTTATATCTCTTACGTTTTTCAAGGAATTCTTTTCAATTTCAGAACCCGGGTATAATTCAACATGACAATTTAAAAAATTACTTTTCTAAGCAATTGGGTCATCGAATCAGGTTAAACAGGTCAAAGGTCATTAGGTGTAAACTAAAATTTTGAGCTAGACACTTCAAATTCACAGTTCTGATTGGCGCAGACAATTCAATTTGGAATCCAAAGTTTCAGGTCATTTAGTGCAAACATGGGGTCATTAGGTGCATTTTTCTTCTGAAAATTTGACCTTTTCTTTCTCCAAGTACACTGATGTGTCAACCGTTAGACAGCATTAGACACATTTTTCATGGGCTTTGCAATAATTCTCCTAAAGACGCTTATAATGCACCGGATAGGGTCAATTAGTGGAAAGGTCAGTTAACGTTCAAAATGTTAAATCTCTTAAGTTTTTCAATGAATTCTTTTCAATATCAGCACACTAGTGTATGTCAACATGCCAATTGAACAACCTACTTAACTACGCAATAGGCCTAACCAATCAGAAAAAAATAGGTCAAAGGTCATTGAGTGCAAAATTAAAATTTTGAGCTAGAGACTTCAAAATTACATATCTGTTTACTAAACGCGATTGAGTTTGAATTCTAAATTTTTGGGTCATTTGGTGCATCCATGGGGTCATTTGGTGCATTTTTCTTCTGAAAGTTTGACCAATTCATTCATGTTGTATTCTTAAGTGCTTAAAGCAAAACACCTGTGATTCTTAGCGTTAACTATACTTTAAATTGGTTGTACAATTATTCCCTCACTGGGGTTCATAATGCACCGGAAGAGGTCAGTTAGTGGAAAGGTCATCAAACATTAATATGAAATTACTCCTACAAATTAAAAGAATTTCTTTTCATATTTGTAAACGGGTTGCTGTCAGTAACTTCCCATAACAATCCCTTTAATACGCACGCGCAGAGTCCATTATTGTCACGCCGTGACAATAATCTTTATAGTTCTTCTTATTCTTATTCTTATTCTTCTTCCGACCAATTTTGAGGCTTACTAACTCCAAATTGGGTGCAGGTACGTTCATTAAATTCAGCATATAACTTTTGACAGTACATAAAGTTTGATTGGTTATATAATCATATTCCATAATGCACCGGAAGAGGTCGTTTGGTGCAAAGGTCATATAATTTTCAAAATGCTACTCCTCCTTCAGTTTTAAAGCTATCTTTTTCAAATTCGGTGCACACGTATAAGTCAACATGACAATTTATAATATCACTTTTCTAAGTAATCGGGTCATCCAATCAGGTGAAATTGGTCAAAGGTCTTTAGGTGCAAACTAAAATTTTAGCTAGACCCTTAAAATTGACAGGTCTGATTGCCACAGGTAAATGAAATCGGAATCGAAAGTTTCAGGTCATTTAGTGCAAACATGGGGTCATTAGGTGCATTTTTCTTCTGAAAATTTGACCTTTTCAATCAGCAAGTATTCTGATGTGTCAACCGTTAGACAACTGTGATTCTCAGCGTTAAACACATTTTCCATGGGCTTTGCAATAATTTTCCTAAAGATGCTTAAAATGCACCGGATAATCTCAATTAGTGCAAAGGTCATGTAACGTTCAAAATGTCATAATTCTTACGTTTTTCAAGGAATTCTTTTCAATTTCAGCACACTGGTGTAAGTCAACATGCCAATTGAATACCCTACTTTACTTCGCAATAGGCCTAACCAATCAGAAAAATAGGTCAAATGTCACTGAGTGCAAACTAAAATTTTGAGCTAGAGACTTCAGAATTACGTATCTGTTTACTAAGGGCGATTGAGTTTGAATTCTAAATTTTCAGGTCATTTGGTGCACCCATGGGTTCATTAGGTGCATTTTTCTTGTGAAAATTTGACCAAGTCATTCATCTTGTATTCTGAAGTGCTTATAGTAAAACATCTGTGATTATTAGCATTAACCAGACTTGTAATCGAGTTAACAATTACTCCCTCATCGGGGCTCATAATGCACCGGAAGAGGTCAATTAGTGGAAAGGTCCTCTAAATATTAACATGTAATTTCTCCTACAATTTTAAGGAATTAATTTTCATATTGGTAAAGGGGTTGGGGTCAGTAACTTCCCATAACAATTCCAGTAATACGCACGCGCAGAGTCCGTCATTGTCACGCCGTGGCAATAATCTTTCTAGTTGTTACTGTACAACTTTTGCCCTGACGGTCTGTGGAAGGAAAACCCGACATCGCGGCCCCTGACAAGTAGATTTTCAGTTTCGTGGCTAATTCACATAAATAATTACGTGCACATTATTTCTTTGGCTCACTATTATAATCTTTTCGTGCCTGGAGGTTTAGTTTCCAACTCCAGCTGGTTTGTGTTCGTGCCAATCCCGGCGACCGCGACGGGCCTGATCGGGTTCCGAGCCACTGGCCGGGATAACAAGCGTTATGTGTGTTTAGAACTCAAAAAATAACAAGTATAACAACACAGATCTAGGTTCTCCTGTCTGTATTTCACTCAAGAATACTTGAGTTTACCTCTGAACAAACCCCAAACTCCTCAGTGCTACGGACCTTGGTAAATTGGCCTGCCGAACTTTGTAGGCTACGGTGTGTCCAAATACCAGTAAATCCGTAATAGCGAAATAAAACAACACGTTTTTGTAAGAACTCGGATTATTTTTAATGGTTTTACATCAAAGTGTGATGATTTATTGGTGTTGAACGATGAATTCAAGCAATAAGCTGACACCAGTAACCTGTGTTGCGAACTGCTGAACAGACTACGTGTGAAACTAATTACGTCATTGGATAATTTCAACACTTCCGTCTGCCGTCAGATGTCAGGTAACGCAGCCGAACGTGCAGTTCTCGAGTAGAACTACTCGATATAAATTGATACAAAATATGTTGTTTTTTGGGTGACATTCTCCTTTAAATTTTCTCTCCTGGCGTGTTAAATTTTGGTCCCGCAGTGTTAAATTTTAGGCGTTGGCGTGATAAATTTAGATTTTGAGTGTTTTTTTGTATTACAAAGTCAAAGTAATATTTTGGGTTGTTTTTAAATCTTGTATAAGAATTTGTGCCCTAGATTTTTTCCGAGTTGCTTTCCATAGATTGCTGACTAACAGACTCCTGCCTACTTGCATTTGTCTTTCTTACATTTCAGATTGTCCTTCTGGTAAATATGGGGCAGACTGCGCTCAGACGTGCGGATCATGCAAGTTCGGTCACTGTAATCGTTTTACTGGTCATTGTATTACCGGCTGTAAAAATGGATATTACACTGACAACTGTAAAGGTAAGTGTGCACGCGAGACAAGATTATAACTGTAGTTGGTGGAAAATGTTATGGTATATTCAAGTATTTGGGCTTGTGGTTTAACATGACAGCGTTTTCCCGTTCAGTGATTTTACCAGATGTAGAGGGTTGTGAGCTTAAGATAACATCTAGCTTGAAGTTCTTTGTTAACTGCCAAGCACAGTCTTTTATCTGTTATGACAACAGGCAGGCCAATGGGGCTATTCGGAAAATTTACATTAAATAGAGGGCGCGCGTGTATTAGTGGTGGTAGATAAGCAGCCTCGATTTCGCAAGCCCTTTAAATACATGTACATGGTGAAATGGCTTACAGCCGTGCCAACTGAATCTGAGATTGCGTGAAAAGGTAGCTTCTACGAGAGGAAGTAAGCAAGCTCTTATACAAAGGTAAGGTTTTTGATTATTTTAACGATTATTCCATGTTTATTCTACCGATGCCTGTTAACTTAGGTACTCGCCGATGTCGACTTCGCGGCAGTCGCCAGTCGGGTTAATCTCTGTTGTGATGTGCGTTCCGATACTTGACGTAGCACTCGGGATCTTTTCGTACATCAAAGCTGTATTATTGTTTGAAATGATTTCTGACAGGTTTATTAGTGACAGTTACATCAATGAATGCTGAATGTTTATGCTGTCAACTCGATATTGGTTAGTGATTTAAGATTACAATCAAAGCCCATTGGCAAATGGTACGTGACAAATATCCCTATCCTATGTATTCCGGAAATCTATTACCCGTTGAAATGGAATCTATCATGTCTGTTTTCACGTGACCTTTGGTTTGTAGATTTGAGGGCTTGTACCGTGCAGAGGAGATATGCATTGCTTCTGCACCGTTCCTGAATGGAAAAAAATTGGCAAGCATTTGACTGCAGCTAACCAGCAAGATCTTCCCATCCAGTGCAAATCTGTTGTCAAAGCCTACTTTCTATATTGGAGACAACGAACAAAACCTTTCAAAAGGAACATCTATTTTTAAAAGATATGCAAGTCATTTTGTTAATTTACTTATTCAGGTCCTTAGCGGGATATTGGCATATGGCGTTGGGGTTGTAATATTTGGTGCAACTTAATGTGTGGAAATAACAGGTAATACATGGGGGAAAGAGCAAGGTGAGGTAATCCTTAACCTTCATGAAATTTCTTCAAGTTTATTTCATGAAACTGTTTTGCTATCAGTTGTAAACCCATATATATATATATATATATATATATATTACATTTTCTGAATTCTCAGTGACTGAATAGTCTTAACTCATGCCCTGAAATATTTCAAGTCGTTCATAAATTCAAATGACTGCCATTTTGATGGTGCGTTACGTTTTGTAATTACTCTTAAACAGCAGAAAGATCATCCATCATTTTTTAAATGACCCAAGTCTTCGTATCTTCTATTAGAAGAAAAATAAAAAAGTTTGAGATAGGGTTCCCTCAGTTTTAGACCAGAAGTATGTTTGACAGACCCATGGTTCTGTAATCGGAGTTTAAAATTGCTGAAAGTATCAAAAATAAAAAGGCTTGAAAATGGGTAACAAAGGTTTGAAATTGTCTAAAAAAAATTGCATATTTCGCAGACACGTGATGCGTTTAAAGAATTGTTATGGCTACGGATGAAAAATAGTTGTCGCAGTTTCATACAGTACTTATTATATACACCCTTGCTTTCTGAAAATAGTAATTATTTAATTTTGTGTGGAATTGTAGAGCAGTCACCATATCTTATTTTTGAAAAACAGGGGTAGCATTTTTGAACCAACCTGAAGTAATTAATTATTCATATTTCAATATTTGTTCCAGGTTCACTGACATTTAAGGCCACTTCAAGCCACAACATATACAAGCTCTGTTACTCCTTACTCTTCCCACAGCATTTCCACACACCAGCAGTGCTGCATGGCACAATGTACAAGTCAGTGGCCCTGGACAAATGTGAATCGCAGTACTAACTTACCATAAGACAATGTGCCAGTGGTTTGTTTGTGTATGAAGATGAACTATATGTGACTGCTACACAAGTCAGCCTCGTTGGTGAGGATGCCATTTCATGGGCAATGAGTCATGTGTGTACAATAGCTTATTTCCTTTCCTGGAAGAAACATCAGGGACTGGAGCTAAAGAAGACATAGCGACACTCTGGTCTAGTTCAGTGTCAGATTTTGGCACAGAACGAGAGTCAAGTGACATGCTGTTGTGTCTACCTTCAAGGATCTACTTGTGGATGTTATTGAGACTGAATGAGATTACATGAAGGAAAGCCACGTGCCGAAACTGGACATTTTTTAAAAGCGCTTCTATAGGCTATTTAGTCGGTGGGCCAGATTTTGTAGGGCCTCTAGAAAATGGTTTTTGTGAGTACTTTAGGGGGGCAATTTTATTTTGGTGTTTTTTAATTCATTTATTAGAGTGTTTTCAAAATCTAAAAAGTTCCCACATATAAAGTTGCACATTTTTGAGAAATTTGAGTTTGAAGTTACCTAATAATCACCAAAGAGCTTAGTAAACTTATATTTGTAAAAACAACAGTTTTGGTGACTTTTTTGTAAAACAAGTAATATGG
>NMRA01000861.1:5695-37653 GCA_002633005.1 Phoronis australis
TCCACTGGCCTCCACTGGCTTCCTGTTGCCTCCACAGGCTTCCACTAGCCTCAACAGGCACGCACTGGCCTCCATTAGCCCCCACTAGATTTCAGTGGCGTCCACTGGTATCGACTGGCTTCCACTGGCCTCCAATGGCTTCCTTTGGCCGCCACAGGCCTGCACTGGCATCCACTGGCCTCCAGAGGCATATACTGGCCTCCACGAACATCCACTAGCCTCCACAGGCTTTCACTGTCCTCTACTCGCCTCCACTGGCCTCCATTGGCTCTCACTGGCCTCCACAGGCTTTCACTGCCCTTCACTATCCTCAACTGGCCTCGTCTGGCCTCCACTGGGCTCCACTGGCCTCCTTTAGCCCCCACTGGCCTTCACTGGCCCCCACTACCCTCTACTGGCTTTCTCTGGCCTCCACTGGCCTCCACTGGCTTACACTTGCCTCCACTGGTTTTCTCTGGCCTCCACCGGCCGCCACTAGGCTCCACTGGATTTCAGTGGCGTCCACTGGTCTCCACTGGCCTCCAATGGCTTCCTGTGGCCTCCACTTGCATCCACTGGCCTCCACTGGCTTACACTGGCCGCCACTGGCCTCTATTGTCCTCCACTGGAATCCACTGNACTGGCTTCCACTGGCATTCACTGGCGTGCACTGGCCTCCCGTGGTCTCTTGTGTCCTCCACAGGGTTCCACTGGCCTCCACTGGCTTATACTGGCCTCCACTGGCTTTCTCTGGCCTCTACTGACCTCCACAGGCCTCCATTGTCCTCCACTGGCTTTCAGTGGCGTCCACTGGTCTCCACTAGCTTCCACTGGCCTCCAATGGCTTCCTGTGGCCTCCACAGGCTTCCACAGGCCTACACTGCCATCCACTGGCTGCAAACTGGCCCTCACTGGACTCCAGCGGCCTCCTGTGACCTCCACTGGCACCCACTGGCCTCCACTGGGCCTTCTCTGGCCTCCACTTGCCTCTATTGTCCTCCACTGGAATTCAGTGGCTTCCACTGGCCTCCAATGGCTTCCTGTTGCCTCCACAGCCCTCCACAGGCACCCACTGGCCTCTGCTGGCATCCACTGTCCTCCTCTGGCATCCACTGTCCTCCAGTGGACCCCAGTTGCCTCCAATGGCCTCGACTGCCCTCCACATGTCACCACTGGCCTGCACTGGCATCCACTGGCCTCCAGAGGCATCCACTGGCCTCCAGTAGCATCCACTGGCGTCCACATTCTTTCACTGGCCTCCACTCGCCTCCACTGGGCTCCACTGCCTCCTTTTGCTCCCTATGGCCTTCACTGTCCTCCAGTGGCCTCCACTGGACTTCACTGGCCCCCACTGGCCCCCTTTGGCTCCCACTGGCCTTCACTGTCCTTCACTGGCCTCCACTGGTTTTCACTGGCCTCTACTATCTTTCACTGTACTCCACTGGCCTCCATTGGCCACCAGTGGCTGTCTCTGGCCTCCACAGGCATCCACAGGCATCCACTGGCATCCACTGGCATCCGCTGGCCTCCTCTAGCCTCCACTGTCGTCCACTGGCCTCCACAGGCCTCCACTGGCTTCCACTGGCATTCACTGGCGTGCACTGGCCTCCCGTGGTCTCTTGTGTCCTCCACAGGGTTCCACTGGCCTCCACTGGCTTATACTGGCCTCCACTGGCTTTCTCTGGCCTCTACTGACCTCCACAGGCCTCCATTGTCCTCCACTGGCTTTCAGTGGCGTCCACTGGTCTCCACTAGCTTCCACTGGCCTCCAATGGCTTCCTGTGGCCTCCACAGGCTTCCACAGGCCTACACTGCCATCCACTGGCTGCAAACTGGCCCTCACTGGACTCCAGCGGCCTCCTGTGACCTCCACTGGCACCCACTGGCCTCCACTGGGCCTTCTCTGGCCTCCACTTGCCTCTATTGTCCTCCACTGGAATTCAGTGGCTTCCACTGGCCTCCAATGGCTTCCTGTTGCCTCCACAGCCCTCCACAGGCACCCACTGGCCTCTGCTGGCATCCACTGTCCTCCTCTGGCATCCACTGTCCTCCAGTGGACCCCAGTTGCCTCCAATGGCCTCGACTGCCCTCCACATGTCACCACTGGCCTGCACTGGCATCCACTGGCCTCCAGAGGCATCCACTGGCCTCCAGTAGCATCCACTGGCGTCCACATTCTTTCACTGGCCTCCACTCGCCTCCACTGGGCTCCACTGCCTCCTTTTGCTCCCTATGGCCTTCACTGTCCTCCAGTGGCCTCCACTGGACTTCACTGGCCCCCACTGGCTTCCACTGGCCCCCTTTGGCTCCCACTGGCCTTCACTGTCCTTCACTGGCCTCCAGTGGCCTCCACTGGTTTTCACTGGCCTCTACTATCTTTCACTGTACTCCACTGGCCTCCATTGGCCACCAGTGGCTGTCTCTGGCCTCCACAGGCATCCACAGGCATCCACTGGCATCCACTGGCATCCNCACTGGCCTCCACTGGCTTCCACTGGCCTCCACTGGCTTTCTCTGGCCTCTACTGGCCTTCACTGGCCTCCGCTGGCCTCCTCTGGCATCCACTGGAGTCCACTGGAATCCACTGGAATCCACTGGTTTTCAGTGGCGTCCTCTGGCCTCCACTGGCATCCACTGGAATCCACTGGCTTCCACAGGCCTACACTGGCATCCACTGGAATCCACTGCCCTCCACAGGCCTAAACTGGCCTGCACTGGCGTCCACTGGCCTCCAGAGGCATCCACTGGCCACTACTGGCCTCCACTGGCCTCTACAGGCTTTCACTGGCCTTTACTCGCCTCCACTGGCCTCCACTGGCCCTCAGTAGCCTCCACTGGTCTCTTGTTGAGTTTTAGTCTATAGGCGAACAACTTTGCACGATTTTGCCCTACACCGAAAAACCGCGAATTTGCCAGAGAATCCGCGTCCTCAATTGAAACGTCTTATCGCGGAAAACCAAACGTTGAAAATCGATGCACTTCTATTCTTAGGTTTTCTTGCCGTCCTTAGTAGGGAAAGAGAAAAAAATCAACTTCCAACGGTTGAGTTTTCGTCAATCGGAGCAGAACTTTTCACGATTTTGACCAACACCGAAAAACCGCGATTTTCACAGAGATTCCTCCTCCTCATTGGAAACGTCTATTTCGGGATAAGCAACCATTGAAAAGCGATGCCCGTCCATTCCTAAGTCCTCTGGCCCTCCCTTGGTAGCGCAATAGAAAAAACCCAACTTCCAACATTTCAGTTTTCGTCAATCGGTGCAGAACTTTGCACGATTTTGCCCTCCACCGAAAAACCGCGAATTTGCCGGTGATTCCGGATCTTCTGTTGAAACGTCTATTCCAGGAAAAGCAAACGTTGAAAATCGAAGTACTTCCATTCCTAGGTCTCCTGGCCCTCCCTTATAAAGGAAGTGAAAAAAAACCTGACTTCTAACAGTTGAGTTTTAGTCAACCGGCGCAGAACTTTGCACGAGTTTGGCCTACACTGAAGAAACGCGAATTTTCCGGAGTTTCCGCGTTATTACTTGAAAAGTCTATTGCCGGAAAAAGCAACCGTTGAAAATGGATGCCCTTCCATTCCTAGGTTCTCTAACCCTCCTTTAGTAAGAAAAATGAAAAAAAACGACTTCCAATGGTTGAGTTTTAGTCTATCGGCGAAGAGTTTTGCACGATTTTGCCCTACACCGAAAAACCGCTAATTTGCCACAGATTCAGCGTCTTCAGTTGAAACGTCTATTACCGGAAATCAACCGTTGAAAATCGATGCCCTTCCATTCCTAGGTTCTCTGGCCCTCTCCCTTAGTAAGAAAAATGGAAGAAAAACGATTTCCAACCATTGAGATTTAGTCTATCGGCACAGAACTGTGCCCGATTTTGCTCTACACCGAAAAACTACGAAGTAGCCGGAGATTCCGCGTCCTCAATTGAAACGCATATTTCCGGAAAACCAAACATTGAAAATTGTTAGAGTATGATCTCATATCCCAGTGAGTGCATGTGTAGGAGTAGTTCAGAGAATTAAGAATTATGTAATACACCCCCAACATGAGGAATTGTAGTAAACATGTTTGTTCACTATATCCTGTTATGATTCATGTATGTCACTATATAAGTGTATGATCGCATGGATTGTAACAGACTCAGTAGTATCAGCAGAAGAGTATGTAATAAAACTATTATCCTCCTTCAGACTAGTATTATCCTTGGACCGCGTTCTCGCACTGTGTCGCGCATTCAACGTTCCTAACCGAACAGAATGCCTTTCACTGCTAGCACATCAACAAAAATCGATGCACTTACATTCCTAGGTTTTTTGGCCCTCTCTTAGTAGGAAAAATGGAAAAAACCGACTTCCAACTGTTGAGTTTTAGTCTATCGGCGAAGAACTTTGCACGATTTTGCCCTACACCGAAAAAAGCGAATTTGCCGGAGATTCAGCGTCCTCATTTGAAACGTCTATTACCGGAAAACTAACTATTGAAAATCGACGCACTTACATTCCTAGGTTTTCTGGTCATCTCCTTTCCCTTACAAAAATTTCTTTAAAAAACTTAAGTTTTTCGCCAAAAACTTAATTCTATTTTTACTGTTAACTATTATGGTTACGTAAGACCCCTCGTGAAGACCATGCCAGTATATTCAATGGTGGATTCAGAGGGTGGCTAAGGGGCCAAGGCCCCGGCCCCCCTAAAATGCTACAAGATTCCCTTTGGCACTTGGGGGGAAGGGATGACTGTCTGATGGGCAAAACCCTATGTAATTCTCTGTCCTAATTCCCCAACTCAAAATCGTGGATCCGCCCGGCCGCCCTGGATCTTTACATGGATAACATTCCCTGTTAACGGGTTATGTCTGGATTCTTAAGAAGCTATCACATACTGTTATGTTTGCTAATATCTCATTGTTTTCAGGTCTCTATTAACTTGGCGGAGTACTTGGAAGAACTAGACATCCAAACATTTGCATCGAAACAATCACCCAGGGGTGGTATTGGGCTGTGTACATCCACATGGCAGGTAGAGCTTCATATGTTTCATTGTTGAGTTAAAAATAGTGCAGCTATCAGGGTTTGGATTTGAAACAATATGAAATATGTCCTTGGTTTAGCCAATGCGCTTATAATCTTTAACAAACTCACCGATTCTTGTAGCCATTTGGTCAAGTCAATGTAAAGCTTCTTGGTTTTGCTATAACTTTCAACTGAAAAGTACACTTGGAAGTATACATGTGAGATTAAACTTTCAGTTCTAACCCTGGTTGTTCCTGTGTAATGTCCATGAAACATTAGTAAGAAGACATTTCAGTTCTTTGATGGAGATCGCCAGTTAGAATACAACTAGCTCTGCTCATTATGTAGAGTTGTGCATTGTCTTATCAGATTAACGAATTAAACAATGAAAAATTCATAAAACTAATGGGAATTGTAGTTTATTGCAGTTGCCAACAGTTTCATCATCGGATAAAGATATTAATTAATTTGTCATAGAACTTGAAATAAAAAGTTACAGAACACGTTACCTGGTTAGCCTGAAGTCCAACTTTTATTAACATAAGTTTTGTCATATACACGGTTTGTTCTAATTGTGATAGCATGGTAGGTGACCATTTGCATGTTTTGTATTCAAGTTGTGTAGAATAAAATTGTTTTGAATGTCGCGAATCCAGGATTAAAACTTCATTCAAAACAGTAAGTGGAAAACTGACCCACTGCAGTGCATGCTTGGAGTAAACTTGCAGACTAGTCTTGCACTTGAATCCTGAAGAATGATTGGTTAAGTTTTGAGTCTGAAAACTATTTTCTAGGCTCTGTATACAAGTCAGTAAGTTTTACAAATCAGTGTTGTATAAACAGCACGATAAACATCCAGCAAGTTGAGTTGTCTTATTCTGATAGCTTTACCCGTCTGTTATTAAATTTTGTTGTCTTTATTGCAGAGTGTGTCTTCAACAATCGTTGGATAAGGAAGGCTACCCAGACAACACAATGTATGCACTTATGAACTGCAGCTCATCAACCTATGAATTCAGTTATCTGAGCTCAGAAACGCGCGTTTGTAGTCACAAAACATGGATTATTTGCCTGTGAAGCTAAGAGAGCAGATCCAGATCCATCTCGTATAACCAGGTTGTACTTAGGGTTACTTTTAGTGAAACTTGTTCGCACCATGGAGTGTACTGGATTTACTGTTATGATTGTCAAAAAAACGAAACTTTTTCTTTCAAATTGATATTTTTAAGGTTGAAAACCATGATAGATGACTGTAGGCACTATTTCTAGGATAAGGTTTGTACTTCCCAAAATCAGATCTGTGGCCATTGTCGATAAACTTTTAATTACCCCTTACGTTTCATACTATGCTCTAGTCTCTGCGGATATTCTTGGATTTTGCATGTTAAGTGATTTTTTATTCTTGGTGTCATTGCTGTAATTTTAGTTGAAAAAGTCTATGCTGTTGAAACGTAGACTTTTGTTGTAGTCCTTCCTGTCTATGTAATCACATTTTCTTTGGTTGTGTCTCATGATTTGGTAGTGATTTCCCTGTTTGTACATTCCATTTTGATCCCTCAGTTATCGCATATTGTCATAGACTGAGAACGATGCAAATCTCAATATATTATTAGCCTCATTTAGTTTTCCCTGCATTGTATGCATGACACTTGAACTTATTTTTGAAATGTTTCTGGTTTTTAAGATTTTAATACTTCACCTATCATCACTTATTTTAAGGAATTAGTGTATCTTAGGAAGTGCATTTTATTTTCTGCAATTAATGAAATGTTACTAGAACTCTACTTTGTTAAATCTTGTATGAGAATCATTAAATTTGTTACTGTACTCCACTCTTGTTTTAGTGAAAATAGAAATGTTTGAATGTTTGTCCCATTCAAACTTATTGCTGTTGAAAAACGTCAGTTAGTTCCTTGAAAGCTTATGTTCTGAAAACTTAGTTTTGAAAAACTTAAGTTTTGATGACTTATGTTTGTTACTAAAAACTTGTTCCAAAACAAAAGTTTTTAGAAGTTAAGTTTTTGAAAACTTAAGTTATGAAAACTTAAATTCGTTCCATTGATATTCAATGAACGTGACCATGGTGAGGCTACTAAACCGGGCCCGGCCACTTTAACGCCCGGCGAGATTTTGGCAACTCAACAACCATAATTTTAATTAGGTTGAAATATAACCACTATATTTTTTAAATTATGCTTGAATTATACATGGTGATATATACTCGGGAACCCAATGGTCGTCCGCCTAAGCATAAAACCGGCTTGTTGTCGTATTCACCCAATTATTCCACTTCAAAGTTATGCTCAGCATAGAACTTGATTTGACTCTCACAAATCCATAGTATTAGTTGATTCAAAAGTTTTCTTTTATTGATGCCGAGTTGTTTGAACTGTGCATTGCTTTTCGGCAGCCATTTTATAATGACTCCCATGGTCGTCATATAGGCCTACTGCCGCCTTTTGAAAGAACAGAAAACCACACAGAAAAAGGCCAAGAAAATAGTGGAAAGTGGTTTACAGCAATTCTACTTCAACCACAAACTGTTTTACTAGTATGATATCAATTTTTAAATTGATTAAAATTGATTTAGAATTTCAGGAAAATAAATCGCAATTGTTTTATTCCAGATAGACCTTACTTATTTTGTATTTGTGAGCTCTTCATTTGACTTTTTGCTCTTGTTGTTCTTAATAGTACCACTTATCTATGCTGTCTTTCTTTTTCTTTTCAGTTTCTCTTCATTCTCTGTTAACACCTTGTCAGCCAAAACAAAATGTAACCCTTTGAGACTTTGTCGGCACAAGTTGATCATTGAACCTGTTGTTCTAATTGTTCTAATAAATTACCCAATATGGCATTGTTTGATTATTTTTTCTCACCTTTAACAGGCTTCTGAAATCATAAATAAATAAATAAATACCCAAGTTGCATTTGCATTTTATTGCTCAATCTCTTCTTTTATTTCTGATTATGTCATGCTGTGTTGTATGCAGTAACAATGCAATATAGTGAACAAAAGTCAATGTTTTACTTTATTGGTGGCTATTCTCCATCAATTCAAGTATGTTAATTTTCTTCAAATAAATTCAAAATGCTTTAACCAAAATTTTTCACATAAATATTGAGCTCAGTACTTTGTTTTGCAATAAAAAAAACAAGTGGACAATATTTTGATGACCAAGGCATGGGCCGAAACTGTTAAGCACCCAGCGTGTTCCATTTGTCTGCTGCGTTTTTCCTTTGGCCTAAAAGGTGTCGGTCAGTGCCTGGGACAAACAGATACATTGCATAAACAATCTCTGGGTTGTTTTTTGTTCCGTCTGAAGAAACTTTAATTTCGAAAATATCTTCTGAAAATGAACAAAAAAGTGCATTAGTAAAATCTACAAGTTTTTAAGTGATCTCAAAAAAGCAGTCGGTAAATGCATTAATTTTAGTCTCGGTTCTTCCATGCGTGTTTCTACCGAGAGGTTAGTACCTAACGTGCAGACGAGCACTCCAAATTGGAACGCTAAGTCCCGCGTGGCTGCGCTGCACGCGAAAGAAGATGGCGGACGACCTTTGGAGCCTCACGACGATAGGTATCCGAACTATACATGTTGGGTTTTATTCTCTTGCGATATTTTCTTTTTCGTTCAGTGTCTCGTTAGCCAACAACACTGAGCCCAGCAGACCGGACTGGCCGTGGCACGGCACGGCAGCTGATGGTTCACCAAGTAGAAACGTCTGTAATATTTTATGTTCTATCAACACTAAGGCAAAAGAGAGTGGTTTCAACTTATATAGTATCTATTTAACGAACTGAACCATGCACTACGAACATGTTGGTGGCCATGATTAATAACAGCTGACGGTATAAACAAAGAGTGAAGCACTGAGCTCATCATTTCACGTTGTCACAACGGCGATGTGACGTCAGCAGCTGTAGAATGTAGGTCAAGGTGCTGGGTCAAGATTCAGTTCACACAAGAATGTCACGTAAGCAGCGCTGCCTGTTAGTAAAGCATCATTGCATCCAGCGCCATCTGTTTGCCGTAAAGGTTTTGGATGAGCGGGTACCTTTTGCGTCCAAGAAGGCTCGATCTACATGTTGGGGACGAGGTGAACTACCCGGGCTGTGTGAAATTTCTGGGTTAAACGGAGACACTGACCCAGTGGTCAGCCAGCTCGCTGTATCAAGCCTATAGTCAAAATCCAAATTTGTTTTAACGTGCCCCTGTCAATAATAACGGCATGCTAAAGTTTCTTAATTTTCGTACTTCAGGAACATAACAATCACATATTTGAAAAATTCAAAGTTGTACTCATATTTGTTTTCACTCATCTTTTCAAATATTACAGTAAAAACTACGTAAAACTTTCTCCATAAAAAGTACAGTCTGCTAGCTAGATTGTAATCAGCTGATCATATCCGCATGAGCGAAGCCAATTATCCTCGCTCGTGCAGCTTGGCGGCATGCCTTTGATCGTGAGCCGAGCGCGACTCAGCCAAGGTGGATAAATACGGTCTAGTTCAATTTTCCAAACCCCACCGTTTACCTTGACCATTGGGGTTAGGACCAATCTTATTTAGTGGGAATGTTTATAGCATGAAAAAAGTTGTTCCAAAATACTGAAGTTTTTGTGAATGAAAACTTAAGTTTTTCAGACCAAAAACTTTACACACACACACACACACACACACACACACACACACACACAAGTATATACAGGCGCATAAAAATCCATCAATGAACTCTAAAGATACAGAGGCAAATGGAAAAAATAAAATTGCCATTGGGTTGGTCCGACGCTTGTCCTAATTTGTAACCATCTCTATTAGAACATACCTGATACCTGCCGAATTTCACATCGCTCCGCCAAACAGATACGGAGACACAGACAAGAACGCAAACAAAAACAAAATTACCACTAGGTGTCGCCAAAGCAGCCAAGACCATCCTAAAATCAGTGTCAGTTGCGGCCTCATCAGTAACACATGTGCCAATTTTCATAATGATCCTTCCAGAGGTTTGGCGGATAGAGAAGGGCAGACCTCAACAATGTACAATTAAATTTTTATTTCAAAGTTGTTACCAGGTGGTGCAGAACACATCGAATCTGTCCAAAAACGTAAAAGTGTCATCTGTTCCTCAACAGAAACCTAAGGTAATTGCTCTACAATTTCGCACATTCTAAATTTTTGCACCCAAAATTATTTAACAAAAACAATACTTTTACCCTTCTTTTAATTGGAACATGGCGCAGAAGCCCCCATGTTAACTTCCTATTAATTCGCACGTCCCTGCTGAATCCATGTTGATCTATTTCTAAAATTTCGTGCACCAATTATTAGCCCTGATCGTGCTTACTTTTTATTCATTCGCACATCCCTTGAAAGCCTGCTAACTTATTTATTAAACAGACTTTCTCACTCATATTAGAGCCCAAACATCGACCTTCCTATTAATTTGCACATCGGTTGCCAATGACTTTTTTACTTTCTATTCATTTCGAACACTGGCCTTGTATTTCTGGCCATCATACTGTGCGAAATTGTACAATGGTTACTGTATTTGTTAAATCTAATGAAAATCCATCAAAGGCAAACAAAAAATATAAAATGGCCACTAGGGGCAGAGCAGTAGCCGGGTACATCCAAAACTCGTGGTCCTCTGTCTTCATCTTTTTAAGTAACGCATCTGCTTAATCTCATTATGATACTGCAAGGGGTTTAGGAGATACACCTGCAGACACCAGGGCCTGGTCTCTAATCTTTGTACTCGAAACGAACTCGAAACTATTTTTGGCAATTTCTCTGCTCCTTTTGTGCGAACTTAAGATAATTGGTTATCAGACTGTGCTTGAATACATTATAGTTTATGCATAGGAGTTTCTAGTTCAAGTTTGCCTTTGAAGACCCTTATATTTGAGCTACAAACTCGAGTAAAAACTCAAAATTTCGAGTACAAACTCAAACTTATTGCTTTAATAATGGGTTTACAAACTGTGAACTAAGGGCAATAAATTATCTACGTAAGTTATTGTGTACTCGAGCACAGAACAATAGACACTTATCTTGAGTTCGCCCAAAAGTAGAGTAGAAAACGCCAAACCTAATTTCGAGTTCCATTTCGAGTAAAAAGATTGGAGACCAGACCCAGATGCTCTGACAGAGATGACTACAATATGCAACCACATATCAATATGTGGGTGCATAAAAAGCAACACTAACTCCCCTTTACTGACCACAGAATCCAATTGGCAAACTCAGGCATATTATATCAGTTAATTTCCCATAATGACCACAACACACTGACCCAATCGACACAGCTAGCTCCAACAATCCAATGGCTGTGAACGGTCACAGGTTTACCACAGGCCTATTGAAAGCTCACTGAACTCAAGAGGTTGCAGAGGGCTTATGACCACACAAACAAAGGAAATTTAGGGTGCTTTTGATGCAAGATCCTTGTTTAAACCTTCAAAGTTGTAATCCTGGGTCTACACCTAACAGGACACTTTCAAATAGAAACGTGGCAACTGATCCTGTTGGATCATATACTAGTGGTCTCTAGAGGATAATGAGGCAATCTTACTTTTGTTTAAAAAGAGTCTTCACTATGACAAATATGACTCCCAATGCCAGCCGCTTTAAAGAGGTATCTCTTAATACAGCTAGGTGATGATAAAAATCACCATGTGATCAGACCCCATTGCTTCCTACAAGTCTCCCATTCCTCACAAGAAATATATAAATCTGTTTGTCTCTATTTGTCAATAGGTTGTCAACTCGCATTCTGGATAATCTTATCGATAATGTTAGTAACATGCTTGTGGGTGCTCGACTGAGAAAACAATTCCATGAAGTTTTGCCCATTTTCAAGACTGTGAGCCAGCTGTGGGTCCAAAGGTATACAGCCTGAAATAGACAAGTGGAGATAAAATAAAAATAATACCACAAAAATATCTAGTTACATGGTTAGTACAACAGGACACCAAATTATTTTTTTCAAGTGTGATCAATTAGTCTGAAAGGCCACATTCACATAGATATTGATTTCTTTTAAAAATACACAAAAATCCTCTACATAACAATTTAGTTTTAGTTTCTGTAAACAAGACTATATACTGGTGTACCAATTCTGATGTCTCAACAGCAGGCGAGACAGTGAATGCAATGCCCTTTGGCAACTTAATAAATTTAATCTTTCTTTAGAATCATTTTGCAGTGTGAACAATAAAGGCATAGACTCAAGAATGTTTTAAATCTAAATCACACAATTGCCTGAAAAGTTCATGTTTTTACGTGGTACTTGTGCCATCAAATTTTTGGTTTGAGACATAGCAAGAATGACTTTGATTCAGAGCCAATATGACAAGGGTGTAAAATCGGCAATAACACACCTTTGAAAAAAACAGCATCAAAGCAATGTCAAGTGTACTTGCAAGGTTTCTTTAACCCTTATCCTGCGCTAGGCGAGGTCAGCCGACATGCCAATTATCCTATTAAAATGCGTTGGGTGTACTCAATCGACAAAAATAAGTTACAGCTGGGCTGCGCTAGGAGAGTGCACTCACCCCAGGACACTTGTGATTTTCATTCAGAAATTGTAAGAGCCCTGGAATGTTGTTTAGATATGTGACCATGAGCATTCCATACTTCACAACTTCCTCTACTGTTCTCCAATTTAAACCATATGGCTGTGATTACTAGTTTGGGAGATATTAGCAGGTTTATGTAAGTGTAGACACATAGTTTCATTAAGTGGCTGGAGCCATACGGGAGAGGATGACAGTGGATCAGTTTACTTTCACCAAGGCTATGATAAAGACTTATATATGGTGAAATTCTCCATTAAATTCTGCACAAGTTTTGTATTGACTTCTTTTCTGTTAATTTGATATTTCCCCTTCAAATTTCCAATTTAAAATTGTTAGGTCATTTGTCTAGGTGACCTCCACAACAGCTTAGTGTAAAGCAGTAGTGGTGACCTACTTAGCTCAGCACACAAGGAAAGTAGTCTGAATAGAGGCTCAGCAGGATAAGGGTTAAACTATTCAACAAAAATATTACCTAAAAACGGAACGTCAAACTGTGCTGCTAAACTCTCCCCACCTCCTTTAGAAAATAAATTTGTACACTCCTGAAATGAAATAAAATAAGCACCTGAGAATTCCAAGTTTAACTCTCCCAGAAACATTACAACAAAACTGAAGAAGCCACAATTGACTATGACTGAATGTGACCGGACACGACGAAATATTTTAAAAAATTAATGCAACAGTTAATTTCAGACATATTTTTCAAACAAGCAATGAAAAGATAATGGAATGTTTGACTAAAAACTCAAGTAGTGGGTGTTGTGTACAATGGATTATGAGAACCAGCAGGCACCAATCTTTGCGCACCTCAGTCAGCGTAGAAATTCCCAACCACTTCATAAGAAACATTACAGTAATTGATCACGTATATATTTATCACATGTGCAGAACAAGGGAAACCTTAATTTGTGAAATTTATCAACAAAAATAAAGATTAATAAATTTCAGTCCATTACTATCCATCAAACAGATAAGGTGGTATTCAATGGGGATATTTGACAATGCTCCTCGCAGTGTCGCTGCTGTACTTGTGGTGACTGAATAGGGCATGTGTCACTCTGCATGTGAACAGCTGGTAAAAAGATAAAATACGTGGTCGCGCTAAGCCTTATTATTGCTATTTTCCCAGGAAAATCTTCGACAGGTGGTCGAAAATTCCCAAAAAAACAAAGGTTACTACAAGCATGGAGAATTGCGGTCAAAAGGGTCAATCAAGTGACAAAAAGTGTGTGGATGCCAAAGTCTCACGCCCTGTGTGTGCTCTATGCATTTCCATTGAGAGACTACATAATCACGTTACTTGGTAAGTTTTTAGCAATTAGTTTATATCGACATCGTTCAGTGATGTTATCCCCTCCAGTTACCCCCTCTGAATAACGGGTTTATTTAGTGTTTTTATTTAGAAACTCACCCAGGACTTGGATGGTAGGCTAGCAGCATATATTCACATTTTGTCCTGCGTACAAGTGCCCAAATATAAGAGGTGTATAGGATGTGCCGCTCAGAAGTCAAGGGTGAATTTTTTCGCAGCAGTTACACTCCAGAACTACGCTACGTATGTCCAATAAAATTCTCTAGATGAGTAAGTTTCTTTATTTTATAGCAGAGCCCGCCCCCAGGACTACCAGATTAGTTACCAAATTAACATGAATGAGCTATTCAGTAAATTCGTAACATTGCATTGGAATAAATATTGACACCTAGAACGAATTTTATTTGTTGAGATCAGAAACACATTTCAGGTGTCATGAAAAATACACATTCTTAAATCACTTCAGACCTGTGTACCACCAAAACTCCATTGGAGTACTCTGAACACCAGATTGTTTAGTCAAACTTTTGGTTTCTCAAATGACCCCCCCTCCCCCCGAGGACAGTTTTCCTACTTACTTGCCTCTAAAATACACGCAGTGACTTGATCACCAATTTTCAGAATATTTTAAGTCGTTTAATTGAGGGAAAACGCGCTAAGTGAAAAGATCCTGTTAATCAAATGTCCTTACTGAACTTAGTTGTCTTTACATGTCTAATCATTAGGCTAATGATTAACCTAATGATTAATCATGTATATACACCTCAATTCTTAACACAAAAACATATCTGCAAATATGTGTTGATGAATCTGCACTGAATGTGCAATGTTTCGCACCAGACGATATTTTCTAAACCAATCACAAAAGTTTTGAACAATTATTCATTGCATGTGTCTGTGAACATGTACCACCGTACTGCATGCGAAAAGACCTCCAGGCTCGACTGTGCCTTGAGTATTATCGTCAGCTCAACATGCTACGAAGTCAGTGCAGATCACCATGTCCGCAAAAAACAACACGCCTTACAACTTCCAGTATAAATTCCACGGTCCCTTGAATAAGACATTGTCATTCTTTGGAACAACGCAGTAAAAAAAACAGATGTTCCCTTCTTTCAGAAGCTACTTTCTTTACAACAAGGAATATGCAACCACATGCTTTGCCATTTTGTCAACAATACGTATTTAGCCGTAAATAGCCGGAATTAGATGAAATAAGCAATCCACAAATCACAGAAGTCGTTGCTTATCGGTTAGGCCTGTGACACACATACCAGTAGAAGAGACCTCGCGATTCGCCGATTATCAGGCTATTTAGAGAATGAAACGAAGCAAGTTTTCCGAGTTTGTAGTTCAACTTTTTGGCTAAAATTATGATTTTACAATATTTTTTTTAATTTCTAACTTTAAAATCTTCTTCCTCGTCCGTTTAGACTACAAATCGGCGTATTTACGGTAAAGTCGCGAGATTTTCGGACGGCCCGCCATTTTCGACCAAGAATAAATATTTCCGAAATGAGTTTTTCATAGTCCACGAAATTCGTACAAGGTCCAAAAACTGTTTTTTAATGATCTTCGAACTTCGGACAATGTCATAAACGTCGGATTTTTGCCCCGCGACTTTCGGACAAGGAAAATTTTAGAAACGCTAATTTGGGATCGACGCAACTCCCGTGTCACTAAAGCGTTCAACGGATGATTACTACTCTATAAGGCTTGAATCTGAGAATTGGTGTAACGGGCTTTGTAATTTTTACCTTGTCTTGACGATGTCATGACCGTTACTCGATTGTCTTGCGTTTAGCTTGTGTTTGGCGCTTTAGCTATGGAAAGAGTCACCGAGTCCCGCATGACGAAAATTTCTGATGAAAATACAAATGGGAAATACACCGAAGGCTGCAGTTTTTCGTTGTAGCGTAACATGTGCTCTGGTTTAATTAGACCGTGTTGTTCGACTTCGGACTGTGACATTGAACTTGCACGCCTGACATCAACTTGCGTGTTTACGAAACGTTTTTATTTTTAAAACGTCCTGGCCTTTGCAAATGCCCTTGTTAGTGGCTAAAATCTCCGGCGACGTGTCCCGATTTTATTCTTGACGTGATGAGAAATATTTTTTGTTTAGGCCCCCATTCACAATAGGCCACAGCTAAGTCTGTCCGTAGGATATCGCGCGTTCAAAGTAGTGTAGATAGTGAACAGCAGCAGCCGAATGAGACGGAGCCAAAGTAAAGCTGGTTAAAAATCAAACATAGTGCAAGGCCCAGCACTCAGAAAGGGGCGCGGCGCACACGCAATTGTTACAGAGACATTGCATCCCTGTCCTATGTTGTGTAAGCGCCGGTGTGCTATAACACATATCAAAAACTAATGTACATCCACGTAACCACGTTTCATTACCCTTACAAATTGTCTGTTGCTCTCTGATAAGCATCGCAGATGCAAGAATCTCGCTAAAGAAGATAGTGTGATCGTGTGCTTCGTTTGCAATGCCTCACCAAACGTCTCGACGTCTTCAGTCTAGCGTGTTCGTGAGATTCTCACCCTTGCGCCCCTGGTCGCAGACTAGGGTAGAGTTCAGTAGCTGTCTTGGGAAATACAAAAATCTAGCCAAAATCACGCTTTCAATTCAAAAACACAATACATCAGGTAATTTCATGAATTCTTGCTTTTTAGCGAAGTTCTAGCGTTACGAGCTTTACCCCAGATGTAAACCTAAAAAAGATTTAACTTGCGGCGACCCAATTTTGCTTGCTCATCCACTGGTCTGTGTACTTGTGGTCTTGTTAATTCACACCCTGTACCGTCTGAGGTACAACACCCTGAACTCCATGGTGTCCCGAGATTAAGATGAATCCCGACAAGGACACCGGGACCCTGTGGCACTCTCTGTCTGCGGCGGCTAAGAAAATCCTCCACCAATCATTTCGAAAAATGACAAGTCAGTTGAATCAGATTTGGTAGTCGTTGCTTCTTGTGGTCCTAGGGGTAGGCTAACAAGAATACAGGACCTGGAGTCCGATGCAACGGGCTTGGAACCTGATAAGTGTTTCCGACCCGGAGTTCGATATCTACTTTCCACAGGACCTTGCCTTCTTGTCCATGTTACCGCCTTCAGTTGATAGTTTTGAGACAAAAAAGAAACGTGATCTTAAACTACAGACCATGTTTTTTGTATTACTTAATATAGTTTTAGAGGCATTTCAGCTGTAAGTGTGTTTAATTGTGTTGACTGTTACATTGCTAATTATTATTGTTCTATTTTTACCCGAGGTGATGCCTTACTTGCAGCAAGGGTAAATAATTTTGGGAAGTATTACCAGCGATTTCCGTATATAAGTTGGGGAAACCAAACGTCTTATGTAAAAATACACCAGGGCCTATACTCAGCAATGCCGAATACACGAACACAGTATAAATACTGTAGCTCACCCTAATTATATCCTAGTGGGAATAGCATTATTTTTAGATTTCAAGCATGCATTTTTATTCTCAGATATGCATCCTAGGTATATTTTAGGAAAAAATTTAAGATACGCAAATTGGCCATATTTTCTTCTGGATTTATATACGGAAATTTACGGTGGATCTTCTTAAACCTGTAAACCATGAAAATTTCATTGAGACAGTTTTGTTCTACTAACATGTTCAACTAACATTCCGTTCATGCAAGTCGGTCAGTACGTTCGCATTTAAGGCGTTATTGCAACAGGTAAGTGTTGTTTTGATTTTTGTTTGGTGCTTCCATATTTTATTTTGTTATGTATTCCTGTCTTCAGATAGTCACTGTTATTCTTCAACAACATTTCTGTACTTATAATGAGACTTCAGTAAACTCGCGACTGTTCATACTTTAAATGTTAGCAGAAGTGTGTAGTGTCCATCAGCAGAGACCTGTGGGAAGAACTATTTTCCGTAACTGTAGCAAATATATGACGCAATGAAATGAAAACGGTCGACATAGATGAATTGTAATTGGTTAAATGTATATTAAGAAAGAAAATTAAGTATATAAATAGTAGACCGGTTCTTGAATTGCCTGGTTTACGTCCTTCATGAGTTCACCTGTCCCAAATTGAGTGCTTTCGTTTTTCTTTTCAGGTCGTCACTAGTCGATTCTTCTAACAGTCGTGATCTGCCCAGTAGCCTATTGTATCAACGTGCGCAACAACGGTCTTGGCAGGGGGTTGCACCAAGCAGACTCCCTTAGAACTAGTGGCTCAAAATCGACATTGGTCTGCAGCAGGAGGCCGAGGGGAGGGGAGGGGTGGCGGCGTAAATTAGTAGTGACTGAGGGAGACTGACCTGCGCGAAATTGGTGATGACCGTGGACGGCGCTAAACTGGTGACGACCAGAAGAAACGGCCCTGTTATCTTCCTCGCAGATTATCAGAAAATGCCAACGATTATCAGTTTCATTTCATCCACAAACAGATTTCACAAGTCAGAGTTTTCACTTTGGTTGAAAACGTAAGCGAACCCAGATGTGTTAGGTCACCTCAGTTGCATGAAGACACGCCAGTGTATCACTGAGTTAATATCGGGCCTTTCAAAGGCTGTGGATGAGAAAGGTTTTAATTGTAAAGAAAACGGTTGGGTGAATTTGATGTTGGTAGCATTTGAAATTGCATTTGCTTTCTAGTCAACGTCCTTATATATACAATATGTTAGTTAATCGTGTCTTCAGCCGCGCAGCACTGTACTAGTAGACGCATTCCCATCGTTTGCAGTAGGCCTAAACATGTAGAACGACAGCGCTTCTTCAACAATTCAGACGACTACCAGGACGACAAATGGGGATCACGACTAAATGAGAAACTACTCGTTTTATTATCATGATTGTCTTTTTAATCTGTTTTGGGTAATTGTTCAATCAAAGTTTTTATGTTGAAACTGAGCTTTCAGATATGGAAATAAACGTGTCAGAGTTAACTTGCGTTTCGGTTTGTAACCAGCAGACAATGCATGGATACGTTTAACAAACATAAATATATGCTATGTTCTTGTCATTGTTCGTCACTTTCTTCACTGAACTCGTTCCCATATCCATTACTGTTACGTTTAATGCAAAATTCGTTAAAATTGAGAAAGCGCGTGTTTTGATGGTCGGGAACCCTCTTTGTGCGCCGAATACGCAAGTCCAGCTTTTTATTGGGAAACCATGCGTTGACNTTCTTGTCATTGTTCGTCACTTTCTTCACTGAACTCGTTCCCACATCCATTACTGTTACGTTTAATGCAAAATTCGTCAAAATTGAGAAAGCGCATGTTTTGATGGTCGGGAACCCTCTTTGTGCGCCGAATACGCAAGTCCAGCTTTTTATTGGGAAACCATGCGTTGACAGCGCAAACTCGACATTTTTTATTGAGAAAACACATTTTTACAAGAGAGAATCGGTTGTCTGTAACGTTTCATGTGCGTCAACAACGCAAACCAGACCCAGTGAGATAGCGCAGTTTTGAAAAGACTCTGTCTCTTGCCGAGAACGGTTTTTGAGCATCGGCAATGCAAGCCGAATATTTCATATTGAGAAAGCACGTCTTTGAAAAGAAGAACCAACACTTGTTGGGAACGGTCTTTGTGCGTCGACGACGCACATTTCTTATTGGGAACGCCAGATTTTCAAAAATTAATCGCTCAGACCATTTGAGTCTCATTTACCTGCAATTATACAGCTATCAAATGACCGAGCCAGCATTGTTGATACTGCGACCGCTCATCGAAATAATGTACACCCACGAAATTCGGACACTAGCCGAAACCCAAATTTGGAGGTCCGCCAAATTCGGACACCACAAAATGATATTTCAGCTATCAAATGAACGAGCCAGCAATGTTGATACTACGACCGCTCATCGAAATAATGTACACTCACGAAATTCGGACTCTAGCGGAAACACAAATTTGGAGGTCCGCCAAATTCGGACACCACAGAAATGATGTTTCGCGAGATTCGTCCAAGAATGAATTTTTTCTATTGGAATTAATTTTCAGTGTCCGAAAATCACGCGACTTTACCGTAGTGTACAAGCTAGGGGAGAGTATACACTAGGTTTGATATTTGTTACATTTTATGCACGTTCACATTACTTTGAAGTCAATAAACATCAAAATATCAACTACCGACAAGTAGTATACAAGCTAGGGGAGAGGTTACACTAGTTTTGATATTTGTTACATTTTATGCACGTTCACATTACTTTGAAGTCAATAAATATCAAAATATCAACTACTGGCAAGTAGTGTACAAGCTAGGGGATAGGTTACACTAGTTTTGATATTTGTTACATTTTATGCACGTTCACATTACTTTGAAGTCAATAAATATCAAAATATCAACTACTGGCTAGTAGTGTACAAGCTAGGGGAGAGGTTACACTAGTTTTGATTTTTGGACCAAATGTGTCACAGTTTCACTAAACTTGCCAGAAAAATAGTTACAGTACCCGTCAAAATAATGAGACAAAATGACCCAGAATTCCTTGTCATTATGGCCAAGTACAAACGGAATTCATCATCATAGTAACAGTTCTCATATAAAATGGTGGGTAATTGCCCGTCGGGGAGGGGGGGGGNCTTTTGTAAGCTAACTTTTAGGATGTACTGTAGTGTACAAAGTTGCAGTATGTACAATGTTGATAAACCAATGAGGAAAATTCTGGAAAGGTTACCATCCTAAAGAACAACAACTCACTAAATATAGCTCTTGTAGACTTTGCTTGTTAATTTCTGTTTAAAATGTCATTGGGAACCAAGCACTTATTTATTTCCGCTGCATGAACAGAACATTTCCACCTGAAGACTGATGTATGAAGACATCCTTCATGCTGCTGTGCGGCTCAACTGCCAAGTACCAGAATGTTTACATATAAGCCTTGTGAAACTAAACATTCAAACTCATATAACTCTTGTGGGTTTAGTCCACCAAAAGTGGCTTTGAACTTGTTATTATGATGATCCAGGAAACAGGCTTAACTCTGAACACAGAGACCTTTGAGCAGAAACTTTCGGTCACAGGTGAAAGTTAAACTACACACAAAAGGCTGTAACTTGGAAGTTTTCGAAGGTTTCATTAATCAATAAGTTGGTAAATAAATTGTCCATAAGTTGCATGTTTTCAAAATCATGCAAGACATGTTCTTTTAAGCATACAAAAGAGTACAAACATATTTTGAGTTCTTAACTACAGTGCAAAAACCAACAGCTGATGCAGTGTACCCATACAAAACGTTCATTATTGTGTCATGTGACTGGTCTATTTTTAAAGGAATTCCAAGTCCCATATTCAAATTACAGGGTTGGCTAACCCCAATAAAATTGATAATTTCCCGCTGTATTTCTCGACTGTTTAAGAGTTTGTGTGTTCTCCTTGATAACATATAAAATAAGTCCTATCATGGTAAGGGCATTTATGAGACCGATTTTTAAGTAAAAGGTCCATTTTCATTTTTAGCCATTCTGTACAGGCCCTCACTTTTCTCACCTTTAAGAAGACCTCCACAGACAAACCCAAGTGCCTCATTAAAAGTACCTCCAAAGTGTTGATTTCCTCTACCAAAGATGATTTCCATCAACCCTGTCTCCAACATACGTTTTTACGCTTTTGAAAATGCCAATAATTGATATTGAAACCACAAACCTCATTTAAGTAGGACAGACACTGGTCCAGATTATCTTTTGAACAAAAGTTTTGATTCAAGTCCAGACCATCCAATTTCTTTGGTGATGGCGTAAACTGCAACTGGGTTGAATAGTCACCACAGTGCCTCGGGGTGGCGCTCTTGGCAGTGTAGAGAGCAGCGAAGTCACAATATCCANTTTCAGTATAAGTGTTGTGCGCTGACTCGATTTACTGACATTGTGGCAGTGCATATTTGGCGTCAGTGAGGAGAGCCAGGGAGCGGCAGTATTGAGGTATTTTTCATGGTGTTTTCGTATTTGGTATTTCCGAATTTGCATTTTGTCTGTATCTGTGAGGTTTGCTATGCATTTTGTTTTTTATTTTTAGAACTGAAACAGAGAAGAACCGTGAAAATGTCAATGAGAAATGTTTCACGTCTCTCAATAAAGCTCTTTAAAAAGATGTAACTCCTCTTGACTTGCCAAGCACTCACAATGCCCATGAGTTTTTACTATGGTTACTGAACCAATGGCATGTAGACACACTTGCTTACAGCACTGATAATGTATCGTCTCAGGTTACTACCTTCCAACACGTAAAGAAGCTATAGAGGAGTTGTAATAACTGCTCACCAACAAAGGAAACATGAGCAAAACAGAGCGTTGAAATGCGCCCACAAATGCACTGCAAACGGTGTGCTTCTAGGGAGTTTATTTGTATCATAAAAATTCCCACTAGATAGTGCAAAATATTTTAAATCCATCCCAAAACTGGAAAATGTCGCAGTTTTTATAACAGAAAGCTATTTACCACATTTCATGAAAATTCGTCAAGAAACTTTAGCAAAACCAAAAAAAATGAAATTGCCACTAGGGGTCAAAGGTTCATCGGCTCTGTCTGAAAGTTGTCTTCTGTTGTCAACATCGCATACCCGTCCTATATACACTTGCTGAATTTAACAAACATTCTGCAGAGAGCTTAGAAGATGCAGCCAGGGGCGCAAAAACAAACAAAACTGCCACTAGGAGGCCCCAAAGTAGTCAAAGTCATCAGAAAATCATTGTCAACCATCCTCTTCATAGTAAGAACATACAAGCCATATTTCATAATCATCCTTAAAGTTGTTCAGTTGATGGAGGGACAGACGACAAAAAAGACTTGAAAACAGTAAAAATGGCCACTACGTGGCACAAAACACCGTGAATCCATCCAAAAATGGGTGAATAGCGTCACCTCATTAACAGATGCTTATGTGTCACATTTTATAAAAATCTATGATCAAAGACCTTTAACGATACAGAGGTCAATGTAAAAACAATAAAATTGCCACTAGAGGGCATACCTGTAATCCGATCTGTTCAAAAGTCGTTGTCATTAGTTGTCAACTTCATATAAACACATTTACTAAATTTAATAACGATCCTGTACAGCATTTAGGAGATACAGCCATGGGTGCAAAAACTAACAAAACTGCCACTCGGAGGCGCCACAGAAGTCCAAGTCGTGGAAAAGTCATTGTCAACCATCCTCTTCATAGTAAGAACATACATGCCAATTTTCGCAATCATCCTTAGAGTGGTTTGGTTGACAAAGGGACGGACACAAAAACAGTAAAAATGGCCACTAGATGGCACAAAATGACGCAAATCCATCTGAAAATGGGAGGATAGCGACACCTCATTACTAGATGCCTATGTGCTAAATTTCATGAAAATTATCACTCACAGCCCACGATTCCAATCCAATGAATAACCGGTAATGGTTGAATTTCCTCAGACTCCAACTTAGTCCAAGGCGACTCAGCCACGCACTCCATAATTGTTCCTCTCTCGAAGTTTACAGAGCAAAAACCTTGGTTTATGAAGACATTGGTCGTTTCTTTTATCCACTTTTTCCACGAAATATTCAGTCTAATCCACGCTCCACGCAGTTTTGACTGCAGAATCCCACAATTTATCACAATTTTATACCGAATGCAGACACCATTGATGAACCACGCTATACCAGGCACAAGCACTTGAATTTACCTGTTCCTCGATTGCCACTGACATCACTCACTACTAAGAAATCATGTTTCTTATATGTGGTTACGAGTCATCGGCAAGTTCGAGCGCCTGTGATCCGCAACCACAATTTTTGTTCTTCCGAACCATAAAGAGCAGTTTCCGCATTTCTAGTCGTCAGCAACGCCGCGGTAAGAAACCAATTTACCGCGATAATTTAATGGAAAATTCGATTCATGTGCGAAAATATAACAAAAATACACGGATCAAATAAAAAACGGAAATCCGCATTTCCACGGACAAGTAATGTAGATTGTCGAATAGCCCCATTTGAAGGTCGTACTCACCGCACAATGTGGACACACAAACCCACTCATGTTCTCCACCACACCAATCACAGCTAGGCCAGTCTTTTTACAAAATGTCAGTTCTCTTCTCACGTCACCCACAGACACAGCCTGTAATCAGAGAACTTGTGATAGGCTGCTCAACAGCTTACCCAGTAGATACACACGGGTGAGAAACAACATGACCGCCGGTCCTCTTAAATCGGACCGACTCACCCAAAACAGGACCTCTGGGGATCAAATGGGACCGCCGCATCAGAAAATGGGACTGATGCACCTAAAAACATGACCGCCCCACCAGAAACAAGGACCACCGGGGACTGAACATGACCGCCGGGGATTGAAACCACAATGACAAAAAAGCTAAGATTTATCACCGGTAGGCCTATACAGATCACACAATGGAGCTATGTACGTATGCAGAGGCAGGTCTTGTGCCGATTAATCCAACAAAATCTTTTGTGCGCTAAAGGACACTTTGTTATGTAACAGGCAGCGCTTTTGAGTTTTAACCACAAACCAACCAGGTTGCATGCTTTTGAGCTAACTAATTATGACTTTATCCACTGCGTAAGTTTTAGAACAAAATGACGATTTAGTCATTGAAAAAGGCTTCTGGTTCTCGGGTGAAGAATCATAACTAGCCTTTGTGCAGCAAAGCAGTATATTAAATATACAGCTTGGTGCCGATGTGGGTAAAACACTGAACATATAAAATCTTCATTGAATTAGTGTTATTAATGACACTCTTCCTTGAGTAAATTAATAAATTTATCGGTGCTCACCGGGAAAATTGTCGTTCTGTCGTTATTCTGCTGCTAAAACTGAAATGCGTTCTTTTAGGTCGGCTTACATTGACCACTTCCTTTTTTCACCGATTCTTCAGTCGGCTCTTCTTCTCTTCTACGAGGTTGCGTACATGGCACAACAAATTATCAGAACTGGTTTCATTTCGTCATAAGGTTTTAGTATTTTGATACCAGCAAACCGAATTTCAGAACAAATCGTGCTGCTGCGAAGTTGAGTTGTCAACTTCCGAAAGAGGTGGCAAAATTTTATTAAATGGCACGTGCTCATGTCACGAGCGCGACAGACTTTTTTGTTACAATAGGCAAACAAATGACCTTCATTAGATTGTTTTTCACTCAAGAGGCTGCAACCTGCAAACTGAGAGTTGATTGACTCCTAGATTTTGCATGCGCTTTGCTCCGCTCGCTAGCTCTACATGTTGATATAAGTTTCAGGACGAGGTGGCGAGCAGAACTATTCCCAGGCTGTGGGAAATTTCGGGATGTAACGGAGCTCAATAACGCAGTGCTACCAAGCTTTATTTTGGCGAGTCTTACGCAGCTAGCTGACCGGTTACATCATAACCCGCACAATCATACAAAGGCCTTGATAACTACATTTTGTCCGGCGGTCATGTTCAGTCTCCGGTGGTCCTGTTTTGTGGTGGGGCGGTCATGTTTTTAGGTGCGTCAGTCCCATTTTCTGGTGCGGCAGTCCCATTTGATCCCCGGAGGTCCTGTTTTGGTTGAGTAAGTCCGATTTAGAGGACCGGCCGACATGTTGTTTCTCACAAGTGATACAGTACTTGTCAAAAGTAAGCACACAAAATACCATTTCCCCGTCAAAACGGGAAATGACTCGTCCTGACCGGGTCATTCTAGCTACTCTTATGATGAATTCCGCTTGCCCACAGCTATTGGGACATGAAATTTAGTCTGACTGTTTTTGGTGTAAGCTAAGCCTGAACTTGTCTGAAAGTCATCATGGCAGACACAACACGTGTATTGCAACAGGGGAAAGTTTTCTCCATTTTAAGAGGAATATCTGTTTCTTTAAAGTCTGTTGAATTATTCTATTTGACAATGAATATTGCTAACAAACCCAAGCCTGTAAAGGCTTCTACACCAAATGCCAAGCCATTGAAACAGTCTACACTCACACCTCTGTATGCCAAGCCATTGAAACAGTCTACACTTACACCTGTCATCACACTGGCCCCAGGCCAATCTGGATTTGACATTAAGTAAGAAATAAAAGACGCAGGCTCTTAGACAATGAAATCAAAGGTTTTTTCATGGAACTCCTATAATCGCTCATTCCTGATCAAACTACCGTCATTCATGAGGTGTGAGCGTTTAAAAAACAAAGAGATTGATGTTTTGAGAAATGAGGCTGCCGCCATGAAGAGTCATTTTGAGCACAAGATTGCAAGGCCTGAAGTTATGCTTGATAAACAACAAGCCTATGTTCGTCGAAACAGTCTCATAGCAAGTGGTTTTGAAGAGAAGAGATGAGAACACAGATGACGTTGTAGTTACTCTTGCTAGGCGTATCACCATAGATATTGACAGTGTTCTCCACGACCTGTTTTGACTCGATGCCATGAGTTTGGATTTTGCCGCGTTGAGTTTGGGAAAAGCGTGTCAAGTTCAAAAATTGCCGCGCCAGGTTTAAAACCTGGGGTGGCTTGGTATTTCATCCCTCAACATCTAATCAGAGCATGATTTTACCAACAGTAAACACAGTTCACTTTACTAAAAGGCAGTTAACAGTACTGTATTCACGGTAATAAGGCACCCGGGGAGCTTAGTAAAATTCCTTTCGGGGGAGAAGGCGCTTATTGTAACCCAAGGTGGTTGAAACCCGGTCTCCGAAACGGGTGAAATTGGAAGCTATGATTCATCAAATTTACGCTATGTGATGTATCTGTAGCCTACAACAGACTTTCTACAAAACTGTGGCACATTGCTATCAAACTTCATTGTTAAATTACAATCATTTTGCAGAAATTGTGGTGAAATCCCAGGGCGAAAACTTGTCAATGCGCTGCTGCCTCGCAATCGTTGACAAGGCAGCTTGAAGAAAAATATAGTTTCGACTTAACTAAGTTTTCCCTAAGATTTTAAGTTCATGTGAAGTTGGTATTAAGAACGACAGGTACAAATCAGTGCAAGATCGTACCCAGCAACGCAAGAAAAATCTCTGGACGCACGCGTTGTAGTCACGTGCCTTTGTTTTGAAGATCGTCTGCATGTGTGAGAGAGAGTGCGTACGTGTCAACAGTGTTCATTTGCCGCAGTAAACGCAATGCAACCATTTAGGTGTAACTAAAGAAATAACACAAGCAGTATCACGAGAACGCGCTTCATTATGCACTTGCTGACCACATCTACTATTAAAATGTGCAAGAATTGTCTTGGTAGGGCCTAAGCCCGAATGTCATCGAGTCGCCAGGTGACAGGATGTGTGACAGTCCGAGTTATTTTCTGGGAAATTCGGGGGCAGAGGTGTCCACTCTCAGTGGGCCATTAAAAAAGTGATTAATAAAGCAATCCCCCTTAAAATCTTAAAAATAATGCAACATGCTGTTTTTACGGCATTGGAAACTCTCTGAAATTTATTTATTTATTGCCGATATGCTACCTGTAGTTCCATGGATAGTTCCCAAAGACCAAAGTCTGTGATGACAAGTGACAGGCCACGTGCTTTAAACAATTTTTTTATATTTGAGACAGTCGTCAGCTGAATGCTGGGCACTTCAAGTATTATTCGCGGGTTTTACGTATAGGCCCTACAAAGTGTCAAAAAGTAAGTCAGTGTACATTTTTGAAACACATATAAATACCTCCAGTGGAGATGTTAAGGCTATAGATTACAGAAAGGACGGTGTTGACTATTGATATTGAACTCCAGAAATTTGCGTCGAGTTTGGAATTGTTATTGTGGAGAACACTGATTGATATCAGAGACATTAGTCGTAGTCATCGCCTTGGTGCATACCCCCATCTTCAACCTCGAGTAAACCGAGACATTGTGAAGTTTGTCTCCTTCAATGCGAGAGCCGAGCTCATTGCAAATCGAAAATTACTGCACAAATCAGAAAAGCCTATGTGTACGAGAACTTAACTCCAAAAAGAATCCAATTTTTCAGAAAAGCAAAAGTGCGTTCTGAGCTGCTACATGTGGTGAACACATCCACTACCACAAGAAACTGTAGGAACACCGCATTTATCCACCTTCACTCTTATCAGGCTTCTATTGTGAGTCAGCATGCTTGAATAATTGGCTGATAAGCCACCTCTGGAACTACTTTTGGCTGAATGGATGACCAGGCCATAAAATGATAATTAGCCAAGACCAGTTACTAATGCAACAATGAATAATGTCCTAGCGTCACCTAGCCTTGGTGGAAAGCTGAATACTGTATTGGCTCTAATAAACGCATAGAAAAATTCATTTCACGGGGAAGGGACGCTTATTGCAACCTACGGCAGTTGAAACCCGATTTCCCAAACGGGTAAAATCGGAAGCTAGGATTCATCAAATTTACGCTCTGTGACGTATTTGTAGCCTATGACAGTCTTTCTACAAAATTGTGGTGCATTGCTATCAACTTCCGTGGTTAAATTACGATAATTTTTCAAAAAATTGTGCTCATCACAGGGCGAAAACTTGCCGACTGATGAGTCGCTGAATCGTGATCGTCAAAAGGAAAACTTGAACTCTTGAATAAAAATATAGTTTCGACTCAACAAATTACCTGAAATCTTCCTTACGTTTTACAATTTTCAAAGTTCATGTGGAGTCCAGATTTATTGCGATTAAGTCCAAATCTGCGCTACATCGTACCCCACAACACGAGAAAAATCTCTGGATGAACACACGTTGTTGTCACGTGACGTTTGTTTTGAAGTCTGTCTGCGTACGAGAGTGAGTGAGCGTGCGTGTGCGGGTCATCGACGACAGACTTTGTTGTTACAAAAGACGGAGGATTATGCAACAAAATGGCGTTTACTAGATTTTTTTTTCACTTAAACGGTTGCAATGTGCAAGGTGAGTGCTGATTAACTCAAAGATTTTGTGTGCACAGGCCGACGGTCGTTAGCTCTAACATGGAGAATTAATAGTCCAAGGCTCGATCTACATGTTGGGGACAAGGTGAACTACCCGGGTTGTGTGAAATTTCTGGGTCTAACGGAGACACTGACGCAGAGGTCAGCCAGCTCGCTGTATCAAGACTATAGTCAAAATCCAAATTCGTTTTATCGTGTCCCTGTCAATAATAACGGCATGCTTAAGTTTCTTAATTTTCGTACTTCAGAAACATAACAATCACGTAATTTGTACACCTACGTGCATGCCGCAGATCACATCTCGGAAATTGCCGATTTGACGGATGACAATGAATGAGCACAATGAAATTAAACAACGTCGCTTTACACCTTGTAAGATTCATAATAAACGTATTTTGAATATTGCAATGCATGTGTTCCAAAATCTAAATAACTTGGGTCCTATATTTTTGTATTCGTGCGCGCCGAATGAAAGTAATCGTGAGTGTTGCTGTGTTGCAAAATCTCTTATCCTGGGCCGATTTGAAAAATTGAAAGTTGTACTCATATTTGTTTTCGCTCCTCTTTTCAAATATTACAGTAAACACTAGGTAAAAACTCTCTCCATAAAAAGTACAGTCTGCTAGCTAGATTGTAATCAGCTGATCATATCCGCATGAGCGAAGCCAATTATCCTTGCTCGTGACTCGATGAATAGAGCAGCTTGGCGGCATCCTTTTGATCGTGAGCCGAGCGCGACTCAGCCAAGGTGGATAAATACGGTCTAATCAATTTTCCAAACCCCACCGTTTACCTTGACAACGGGGTTAGGACCAATCTTATTTAGTGGTACTGTTCATAGCATGGAACATTTGTGGGATAAGTTTCTATTAAATGTCTTGATAATTTGGTAACATGTGTCAAAGATCTGTCAGACTTGAGTGAACTATAAATATGACACAACGAGGTGTTTAAAGAATTACATAAAGTTATAACATCATTAACTGTTCGGCCCCCCAGCTAGTTTTAGTATACTTGATGTTTTTTGTTTCTACTTTTGGATAGTGCGAATCATTTAACTTGCAGTATTCTGCCATGGGTGGTGATTCTAGTGTTTTCCAGTTGTCATGGGTTGCACAGTTTCATGAATTTGCCGAGTTGTTGCAGCATTGTTTCCTACTTTATACCTTCTGTTCATAGAGTTGTCAATCACTGTTGCATTTCTCTTGTATTTGTTGTTGAACAAGAGTTTGGTCTCCTGCTGGGTAAGCCCTGTTAGTGTGGGCAGTTGGTTCTCTGACACTTTTCATTGGCCGGCACAAAGTCTGTTGTATTATGATTCGCTGCAGGGGAAAATTTTTTATCTACTGCTTGGGTCACATAGACATCTACCAGTATTGTTGTTTGCCATTGATCTATACTTTTGTTGCAGTCCTATTATGACAGTGATTCACTTAGAGCATTTGCTCTTAAACACAAAGATGACTTTTGTATGTTATCTCTAAACATATTAAGTACCTGAGCTAAGTTTGATAGCCTGTTTCTGTTTCTCCACCAACTGTACCAGGTGAATTTCCACTGTAATGCAATTTGTCTGCCGGAAACTTAGCTTGTTGGTGATGCTGACCGTTCATTATTTCAAATTGATAATTATTACTCACATCCACAACTCATTGGAGTATAAAAATGTGATTCTGCAGTTTTTGAGTCACAGTTTGTGACCTTAGTTGAGGTCATCAATATGTTATTGTTGGCAATATTTATAAACCTCCCCAAAATGACAATTTAAACAAGAACATTTCTAGATGATTCTAATCCATTGATTAATAAAACTTCGGCAAACCAAAACTCATGTCATATTCGCAGGTGATTTTAAAATCAATTTCTTAAAAGTGGACGAGAGGCCCTCGTTCGGAGAATTATACATCTCTATGTCTTTCAATCGTTTTTCTCCAATTACTTTTCCCACTAGTTACTCTGAGTTTTCTGCTTCACTTATTGACCACATTTTCTACAAATTTAAATTACGAGTTCTAACATTGATCCAGTTTCGGAGATCTACTATTCTAATATGTCTGATCATTTACCTAATATTTTATCTTGTTTTAAGAAAAACATCAAAAACGCAAGAGCTCCAAAATTTGCTAACAGAAATGTCACCAATGACCATAGATTGAAAAAGGTGTACGGTGAATTTTCGCCATACTAATGTACTTTGTCATATGGATACAAATTTAAATGGTGATCCCAATATGCATTATAATTTATTTCAGGATTCTGTTCTTGCTTGTTTAAATAAGTTCAGTATAGTAAGATTCAATAAATATAAGCACAAAAACAATCTTTGGGTCTTCCAAGGTATTTTAAACTCTCTTAAGTTTAGAGGCAGGATTTACAGACCACGTAAACCACCCAAAATGCTATCAATTTTGTCTCATTGAAAACAAACCTAAAATCTATAAAATTCTGAAAAAAATTCTGAAAGAGAAGAGACTTCATCATCACAATCAGTTTCCGGGCCATGTTGGTTCTCCTAAGAACACTTGGACAGAAATTAATAACTTATTGAATAGAAATGACTTTATAATATCAAATAATCCTTCCAAAGTAAAGATTAATGTTGAAATGGTTTGTGACGAGGGTGAGATTGTAAATCACTTTAAGAATTATTTTTAATAATATTGCCTCACACTCTCTACCTACTCCTTCTTCGAATTTGTCATGTCTTTTTTAGATTTTGAATCCGCTGCTACACTTAACTTTGAACCAATTTTCCCAATTGATAATAGAAAAGTAATAAATTCTTTCCAGCTAAACCTACTTGTGGTCACAATGGCATACCCATAAAAATAATAAAATGTAGTAAGTAATCTATTAATTGAACCATTGTGTGTTGTTTTTAAAGGCGAAGGCAACCTTTTTCCATGTCATTTTGAGCTAAAATAAGGTAGGTTGGTTATCCTAGACATATTTTTCACTTAATTACAGCTTTTCGTAATTTTATTAATTATTCGTCCGCTTTTCCGGAAGTGACGTTTTAGGAGGCAAGCGCTTCCCGCCAATTTCTTTTCACATAGTCTGACTGTGAGAGCTGCCGAGTCAGTCATTGTTCTACCTCGGTTGTGTTAAGTTCCGTCGTCGTTCGCTTTCATTTACTAGTCAGTCAACATGCCACACTGTTGCTGCGTACCGGGATGTAGTAATTATCGGCTCACGCGCGCTTTGGGAGTGCCTTTGCATCGCTTTCCGATGGATGACA
>NMRA01000861.1:53588-84351 GCA_002633005.1 Phoronis australis
CAAAAAACTTTAAATAACAAACATTTCATGGAGTCACCTAGCTTGCTTAATTGAATGACTAATCTACTTTGTCATTCTAACTTTAAAATTTTGCAAGTCAACCTATAAAAAAGCAATTTAATTTGCTTAATAAAGACAATTTTGATTTTGACTGACATCTAGTGGCAAGTTAGAACTTTATGAGCTTATTAAACTTGACAACAGGTGTCACTAAAAACTAGGTCACATCAGAACTCATGTTAGTAGTACTTAATATGTCTAATTGATATTAAAATCGGCATTGGTATTATTAAAGGAACTTTTGATCTTTTGTTTGCTGCTCTTGGTCTGTCAAATGCTTTGGAGAAATTATGAGATGCATTGGTAGGAAAGCTAAACTTTGAAGTGTCTAAGAAGTAGGTCACACCAGTGCAGTGTGCAGTTTTAAACCATATATAAATACCTCCAGCATGACCATGCTTATGGGTAGACAAAAAACAATGTCAATAACTGACATTCAACATTTGCGTCGAGTTTGGAATTTATAATGTGAACACTGGAGTTAAACCAGGCTTTACTAGACCACTGGTCTAAAAGTTAAACCACCTTAATAAAATGCATATTATCTTTAAACCTCGTCCAAGTCCAGTTTACACCAAGTTTAAATTTAAACCACCTTTATGAAATCAGCTGCATGTGTCTAAACTGGGGCAGTAAACATGAACACACGGCAAAGGACTTGTACAAAAGAGCAATGCAATTCAAACACACCAGTTTCAAGTTGGAGGAGCCAGGACTGACATTGTCACGTAATCATCACTACATTGGTTGTTCTGTGGATGGTGTGGCATCGTGTGTCATGGACTTAAACTTGTTGAAATAAATGTCCATTTGCTTTGCGGAATTCGCATCCAAAATCTGCCTTGTTGTCCAAGGGGTGTTCAGATGACAATGGCCAACTGATTTGTCAGGCAAACTGCCAGTATTATGCTCAGAAACAAGGGCAAATGGGCATCTATGGTGCCAAATCTTTTGATTTGGTGCTCTTCACCAAGAAGGGCACTGAAGTTGTCAATGCAGCTTTTGATGAAATTTTTTTTAGTGAAATGCTAGGAAAGCTGGTGGCGTTTTATGAGTCGGAAGTTGCGACTCATTTGCAATTCTGGTCAAAGCCATGAATGACCAGTGGTTACAAGAGGAGTGATGTAACTGATCATGTCATTGTTACATTTATATTATAATACACGACTTAAAGCAGATGCAAATGTTTTATTTATCCATAGCACAACACTGAAATGTCAAATAAAAAATAGATAGCCTGAACACTTCTATTTCATAATATGCCTAGCAAATGTGCTACACAAAACTTATAACAATTTTTTCTATTCGGTTCTGTCATAAGATGCTCCTAGTTATTCTGTACACTTGTGATATATGTTACTTATATATTTGCTATGCAATTCTGTTCAACAAGAAGTACTAAATGTTTTATGAGCTGAAGTTTCTCTGAGGAACTAATTTTGTGTGTTACGTAACACAAAGTTCATTTCACTAATGGTGCATCTACATAGGTCAGAGCGGCGACAACAAAGAGTATCTAGTCCAGGACATTCTGAAGGGTGACTGGTACAACACCTGATAACAATTTATATTGTTTCAGTCTACCTATGACACATTCAACATGAATCCTTTCGCGAACAATTCTACCGGTTTTGGTAGCTGCTTTGTTGCTCAACTGTTGTCCATGAGTAAATGGGGGAATGTTGAGAGTTGCACCATGCAGTGCTAACAAGTCGCGTATAAAAAAAAACCCTGTCTGCCATTATATCATCAACATATTCCACACGGTCTAGAAATCCTAATACTTCTGTTATTTGCCAATCAGAAATGCATCCAGTCCATAAACTGGAGACGAAGCAGAAGCCACCAGTAGGAGATATGCCAACTAAGGCTTTAAGACTATTACGGTGCTTATAGGACGACCATGTAATACGCTGTGAGGAAGGCAAACTGGGGCGTTGCACGTAGATTTCTGTGCAATCAATAATAGCCCGTGTTCTCTTGAAGTACTTAGATGAACTAGGAAGAGTTTTCCAAGTTTGATTTTTGTCTGGCCAAGTAACAAGAAATTGCAACTCATGATAAAGCAAATTGATCCATATTGCAAAAATATGACTCACTAGAGATGAAGAAATGCCAAAAGAGTCAGCGATCATGTCTACATCAGTAGCACGCCTCATTCGTACTAGTGTCATAACAAGCTCTTCAAAGACACTGAGCAATCACATCATTGCTGTTTCGTTCTGGAGGTTGGCGAGCATGACCTTCCCAGTAAGTCATTTTCTCAGCAGCGAGCATCACAATGTTGAAAACAAAATGTAGTGTAGCTAAAGTCAGACCTACAAAATGGGTAACATATGTACATAACTCAAGTGAACAATAAACATCCGAATGCTCTATGTTAGTAACTTTTTAGTTGGAATATGACTCTTTAATAAGAGAACAAAAAACATCCAAATGCAAGTAAATTTTTTCAGTTGGTATAAGTCATTAACTGAAGTATTAGGCAAGTCACAAATAACATGGACAAGATCAGATCTTAAATATGCAAATTTATGAATCAGTGCAGATAATTTTCCTAATGATGATTTTCATACAAATTGATAAACAAGTGTATTTTTATATCACAGCTATAATTACCAGTGTAAAATTATTTTGTTGTCTCGTAATTCTTTAATACGTCTTTCATGAATAAACTTCTCTTGAGCTTTCGAGTGCCCGACAACTCCTCATCGGTGTAATCCGTGAGATTGGGCAACGTGAAATTTGTTTGGCAAGCGGCTGAGCATGTTGCTGCAAAATAACCCACCAGATACAATACCTGGGATTATACTCTCTAGCAAATGATCATAAGCAAATGGTCTGGTATTACACAACTAGTAAATGACATCTAAACATACACAAATACAACAAAACAAACCAAAATGATTATTTGATTTTTTTCGCAAACACATTAATTTTTAACAAAATACTTACTTTTAACTGACAGTGTTTTGCATTGAGAGTCTTGGGTGGTTGTCACTACAGGATCGGGTTCTGCATCAGCACAGATTAACTCTGCACAACTTGTGCTATAAAACAGCGAAGGTGATGCTCTGGCTCTTGTCAATCCGTAACAATGATCCATAAGATGAACAGTGTCAAGGGGGACTGCAATACGACGCTTAATTACAGGGCCCTCACGTTTTTTCGGAGCAGGTCTGGCCCATTTAGATAACACTCGATTGACCTCCATTTCAGTGACAGCAGCAGACTTTGGTCAGGGTGTTCTGCAGTCAGTCCTTTGCCCCCAACAAAGTGTTTCAAACAAATGTAAGTATATTTAGTCACATTTCCAACAGTGAAGTCTTTCCTACCACATCTCCCGACCCACAGCTGGCACTTCGCAAGAGAAGACTTTGGTTTCGGGAAATTAATAAAGTAAACATCGGCCATGCCGTCCCGGTCGCTGTATCTCGAGTCACTGTTACAAGTTCCGTAACAGCAATGTTTCACGGGCATTTCGCAGAGCAAAGTGAGTTAACACCATCCAAAAGGCGTAATTAATATTGGAAATTTTCAGTAATAAAGAAATGTTACACTGCGAGTACGTAGAACATGAGATTTATTAGTCACGGCTATCGACAACCGCAGCAAGTGGGACACGAGATCTACTATCAATTCTCCCTACTCTGTCCCCCGTTTCCGGGCAGTTCTATATGCTCTCGTGTTTACACGCGTGATGTTGATACAACCCGCAAATGGTATATCTATACTGCAGGGCGTGACATCCAACTGTTTAATAAACCATAAGCTCAAATGACGATATTGAATGTTAACCAGTCACAGATTTGTCTGCATGGACTGGATTATTATATCGTCTGCTACGCCAGCCAACGCCAATCCACTATCACTGATTTATGTTTAGCAAGACGGTATCAATGGAAGTGTCGTTACACGAAATAGTTTCTTACGTCTACAAAGCTCAAATAGTTTTTGTTCTACGTTTGTCACTTCCTGGATAACTGAATTTTAACACTGTTTTTTGTACTCAAGCTCGACAGAGATCACACTATGCCGGACAATTCATTGCTAAATTGTCTGGTGAAGTGTTCTTTACCCAAATACTTCCACTACAAGATGCTTGGGTTAAGGTCTTGTCTATGTTGTCTATGATGAGCAGACTGCACCCAAATACATCTATTTTTCAAATTTTGCCTGGGGAAGGTCTCCCAACCCCCCCCCATGGGAGGATCTCACTTCATCCCATACTCGCATGTGGTGCCGGGTTCCGCATACGCGTCAAGCATTCACCACCACGCTCCTTTCGAAACCCAGCTAATTGGGGGATCCCATTTCTTATATTCGCATGTGGCAACGGGCTTTGCACCCCGTTTAAGCCATTCACCACCACGCTCCTTGCAAAACCCAGGGGAAACACTGCATTCTGTCTACTTTCAGAAAATACATGTTTCCACGGAGTTAAAATCAATGCTTTTGTAGACATTTGGCTAAATGTACTGACTTATTAATAACGTGCTACATAACTTTAAAAGCCGTCAGTTAGTTATATATCCAGTGTTGTGATAACTCAAGTGTCTGGCAATACCTAAGGGGTGGTGTCTAACATAACTCAGTTAATTAAATGTCCAGTGTCGTGATAGCTCAAGTGTCTGGCAATACCTGGGGGGTGGTGACTAACACAGCTCCATCAGGGTTGCAGCTACGTATGTTCTCCACCACTGAGATGTGTTCGTCTGAGGTGCCTGGCGGGGTGTCAATGATCAGATAGTCAATGTCCCGCCAATAGACATCGTTGATGAACTGTTTAATCATGGCTGAAATCATGGAGAGACAAATAACACCTTCGTCATACTGAAAACACTGCCACTACAATGAACTAGATAAACTTGTGAGTTTGTTGTGCTAAAAAGCATAACTTTTTCTATGATTGGAGGTCACTTCTGAAGTGAGAAATCAATGTTTTTGAAAAGCTGCACATGTGTTTTTAATCACTATTTCCAGTTTATTAATACTTTAAAAATTACTGCTATTGGGAATTCCCATACATTAACCCACACAAAATTTATGCAAAATGATGATCACCAAAGTTAGGCCAAACCAAAGGACAAAATGATGAGTGAAACTTGCTGTTGGGTGGTCCATAATACATTTTACAGGTTCCTAAAAAATGAAATGCTCTCCCAAGACTCGACACAACGAGCTACAGGTAGCGTTTACGACCTGAAATTAGGAAATGCGAGCTGAGATTTTTGCCAGCTCGTAACAAGTCGCACTATGTGACCTGGAACTTCCAACGCTTCTCGGCAGATACCTGGCAAATATGAAACAAATTGTGTGAATCTGACCATTATTTGGTTGTTACCAAATGAAGTTCAAAAGAACACTAACCGAGAACAGTCCTCCCGATGACTTAAAGCATGTCGCGAGAACATGGGAAAATAGAGAATCGATCTCTGACTCGTTTCATTGGCTAACATTTTCGGCTACTTTTGAAAAATTCCAAATGCGTCGAAGAAAGTTTAGGACCACGGTACGACACATCATAAAACATCACACAATAGCGGTGTTTCTCCTTATTTTTAAACAATGGACTTTGAAACTTCATGGTGGAAAAACATTTATTTTTCACTTAAAATGTCCTTATTACCAAATATCCATGACAATATTCCTGATATCGCACTAAGGCACTGGTCGGTCGCGTTGTAAGCACGCAAGCTACCTCGGCAGACGTTTCTGGGGATACGTGCGCAACAAATAAGTCGTCAGTCACATGTTGTTGCTAGCGTAAAATGTAGGCCTACTCCGGCGATTCAAGTGGGTGAACTCGCGCGTGCACATCACTCCAAAGCGGTACATCAAAACAGAACAGTTACAGTTTTAAATGTAAGAATGTATCGGCTTAGCTCTGTTAAGCATATGGGTGCCAATGGTTTATTTGAAGATGAACATAATAGATTCCCGTCAGTTATAAAAGACCCAATGTTTTACGATATTCCCTGGTCCGATGTAGCCCAGAACTGATATTTTCCTGTTCCTGCGCATCCGAATACGTCATTGAGCTTGGGCAATGTTTCCCGGATTTTTTCGACAGGATGTTTTTCAAACATCCAGTTAAGTTGCAAAGTTTCGGCTGCAAACAAAAAACTGGAGGGACCTTGAACTCAGTTAGTCTGGATCTTTAATGACAATCATGTAGCAAGTCAGACCGAGCAATACCTCTTCAACAAGAATTTCAACAACAAAAACTATCCCTTTCTATCAACGGTTCTCCCATCGAGAATGTTGACAAGTTTAAGTACTTGGGCCTTACTTTAGATCCCAATCTTAAATTTAATATGCACATAGATCATATCACAAAGAAATTATCAAAGAAAATCGGTGTACTTAAACGTCTAGGCAAATTTCTTAATATCCGTACTCTTAAGACCCTTTACCATTCTATTATTCAGCCTCATATTAATTATTGTTTACCGGTTTGGGGGCACACTAGTGACACACTTGTAAACAAAGTCCAAGTAATCCAAAATAGAGCCGCCAGGGCTATCCTGGGTACTAAAATTAGGGACACAAGGGTTGACGACTTGTACTCCAAGCTGGGATTTATGAAAATAAGACAAAAAAAATAAATATCTCTCTGCCTGTTGTATGTACAGATGTATCAATGGCTTGGCTCCTGCATATCTCAGCAGTAAATTCAATAGCAGTCAGGCTGTTTATTCTACACGTTCTTATCTGTTGCTGGTAATGTTTCTTCTAAAAAAATTAAAACCGAGACGGGCAAGAGATCTTTTATCTATGCAGCTGCTATAATATGGAATTCTTTTAGCCCAGAAATTAAACGGTCCAATTCAATTACTACCTTTAAAGTTAATGTTAAAAAGTGGCTGTAATTTACTTAACCTGTTATACCCTGCCTGTCTTAATCATGTCATTTTTTCATTGTCGTAAATACTCTCATTGTCTAGAGTCATCTCTTAATTTATTTCATCTGTCTTAGTTAATTTTTTTACCATTATTTGTCATTTAGTTATTGTCTTAATTCTCAACCTTAACTGTTTTAATTGTATCTTTGTTACGTATATTTCATTGTTGTTTTATTACTTCATTGTATTATATTACTGTTTTTCTTGTTGAGGGTCCTCTTGGAAAGCAGTGCTATCACTGAAGAGGCCACCCCCATTTTAAATATCACAATAATAAATAAATAAATTTCTTCTCTTTTCACATTGCAAACTTAGCTAGGTGTTAGTTAGAGAGCACTGATTCAACTTAGCATTTATGAATGCGAGTTGGATTTTAAAAAAGCGGCCTGGGATTTTAGTTTGGTCACAGAATGCCACCTGGCGATTTTCATAGCGTTGAGTCCTGTCTCCCTTAATAAAGCACTTCTATTAAATATTACTTCTAAGTCTTAGGTTTCCATAAGCATCCAGTTATTTTAAAAAACAAGAGCCCTAGCCCAATTAAGGTTAAAATTACCCTGAATTTCCCAGATTTCTGTGAAACTGCCAAGAATGTAATTCAGGAGGTTCCTGGAAGTGTATCAACACTGCAGTTTTTGTATGTCTGACTACTTGAACAACATGGCTTACACACTCGTGATGCACTTAACTCCGCACTCATGAACCTGTAAACTCAGTTCACTGACTCACAAGTACGATCCTACACAGTTTACACACCAAAAAAAGCACAGATCCTGGACCACAAATGTGGCACAGACATACAAACATGGCTCATGGACTTTTCAGTAAGTCAGGCAAGTGATTCTTAGTGAGCCATGCTCTTTAGGTGCGCAAGTCGTGTTTTACGAAAGCTAGGATGTGTTTGTAAGCCAATGAGTGAGTTGTGTTGTTAAAGGAAAATGTCACCCGATTTAATTAAGTCTTTTTTACCGTCCTAATCGGTTTATATCCACATCGCCTCGCATACAGTCGACCTCAACTTGCTGAGAGGTGTCGTGTTAACCTGTGAGGAAGGTGAGAAACGACGCAGCGATGTCAGTGGTTCGTCTGCAGAGTGACTGCCTCTATATTGCAGTGCATCATTCCCGTTTGTTCGAATTATGAAGCTGCGAAGAAAGTGGGTACATCATGTTTTCGACTTCCTCGAGAGCCCGAAATGCTTAGGAAGTGGCTCGCGGTAGTGAAGAATGAAAGGTACGCTGTTAATAGCAAGTATGAGGCCGTGAAACATCTCTGTGTCTGTGGCCAGCATTTCGTCGACAGTGATTTCTCTGATGAATTCCGGCTTACCAAAGAACTATCCATACGTTCCGTTGCCTGTGCATGTTCATGGCGCCTCTCTACTATTTCTTGATCAGTGTATTCCGGTTCAAACTGATAGCCTGTGAAACCTAACGGTCTGACCCGTGAACTCTTTGTCGGATGAGCTAAGTCGGGATTGGCGCCAGACGAGTTGCCATGTAGACGTTTATTATTCTGCGTTCTGTGTCAAAATGAATTATTCTCATTCTAACCAACGAGTATTTGAAACTGAAACAAATACAATTTGTAATGCCTTTGCAGTATCCGTGAGTGCAAATGTTGAGATGCCAGCATTGAATAAACCACTGCGTTACCGGTAATTGACCGGGCACCGAGGCCGTGAGCGCATGCTAATTCAGTGTTGGCCGACAGAAAGCTGTTGTGAAACAATTACACGATTTTGTATGCTATGGTCACATTTTAGGGGAATCTTTATTTAATACAAACACGGTCTGTGGAAGAACCCGACTTCGTGGCCCCCAACAAGTAAGTAGATTTTCAGTTTCGTGGCTAATTCACATAAATAATTACGTGTACATTACTTCTTTGGCTCACCATTAGTCTTTTCGTGACTGGAGGTTTAATTTCCAACTCAAGCTGCTTTATGTTCGTGCCAGTCCCGGAGGCCGAGACGGGCCTGATCGGGTTCAGAGCTACTGGCCGGGATAACGAGTCAGTCTGGCCGCGACGCACCTGATTGCCCAGGGTTTCGAGCCACTGGCCAGGATAAAAAGCTTTTTGTGGGTTTTGAACTAAGGAAGCCTGTAGGTCAAAGATTGAAAATTTAGAATCATTTAAAACCTATGGCTTGTCATGCTGGAAGAAGGGGTTACCATTTTTCTTGGGTCCTCTCCACACAACAGCATCGTCCTTCTGGCTTAGCAGAAACCTGATAGACATTATACCAAGAGACTGGTCTTTGTCAGTGTACACAGGCACCCATCTGAAGAAAAGGGAATACAGAATCATCATACAACGGCTTAAAGATTGTGGGTGCAGATCTGGGGCTGACATGTGACTATTACGTTGGGACACACATGTACTTCAGTGGCAAATGATTTTCTTTTTGACTCTGTATTTTTAGAGGGAATATGCGTAATTCACCACATACTCTTGCATTTAAATTTCATTGCATGCTTTGGGGTTATTGATATAAGCACTGCAACAAGCGGTGGTAAAGTCATGTGGACCAGACAGGTTACAGGTTACACAACATCGATTGGAACAAAAAAATAAAGTAATGAGAAATTTGAATATTCCATGATAGATTTAAGTTCTAAAGTATGCAGAGTCTAAAATTGTAGGGAATAAGTTACCACAAATAACCCTCGGTTTTTGAGGAAAATGGTCTGTGTTACCTGATCCCAAAACAAAAGAAGGCAACTACAAAAATCCAGGCTCTGTGGTAAGTGGCATTCACAGGTGCTGGATGGGGAAAAATGCACTGTAACACCTAATTCTTAAATATATAACTTAAACGGGTATTTAGCCACAGTTTAGAAGGTAATGTTAAATTCGGCTTTGAGGTTTAAAAACGTTACCACACTTGCCTACCACAAATTGTGACTAAATGAGCTGGCAACAAGAAATGCACACATGGGCCATTTTCAAAATCCCGATTTTACAGTTGGTCTTATTATACTTGTTGGAAAGTGAAATCAAGTCCTACCATGGTACAGAATATTACAAGATCTATTTGACAAGCTTAATTTATGTTTCGTTTTTTGGCAGCCTAACACTGGGAAAAACTGTTTTGAGACTTGTAGTTATCTAAACTGAACTTTGTCTTTGGCGGCATTCAAATAGTACACACATTCTCGCTTTAAATCTGCTAAGTCTCATTAAAATGGAATAATTTAGCAACTGACAGCCTACTTCCCTAAGACTGACAGCCTACTTCCCTAAGACTGCCAACCTACTTTGCAAAGACTGACAGCCTACTTCCCTAAGGCTGACAGGGTACTTCCCTAAGGACTAGAACTCTAGACTACATTCAATTAAAGGATAAATCATTTAAATTTAAAAACCGTGAACAAAGTGAGTCTAACCCTTCCGAACACTGGTGAACATCTTGTCCATCAACTCCCAACATCTTAGGAATGCTTGGTCCACACAGATCAACATCTAACAAACCGACCTGCAATGAAATAAATGTGTAATTTCACTTCAGACTACTGACAGCTTTCACTGAAACTTCAATTTATAGTAACACAGGCAGTACGGTTGCCAATATCAAACATTTTACATACAACTCTTTAACATCGTGAAAGCACTAAAGTGGCACCCACTTGATCCAATTTCAAAGTCAGGGGGTCATGACAAATGGATTTAACAAAGACAATATATAACCTTCAACCAGGGACATCATTGCCGAAGTCATTAGATCATCCCACAGAACAATAACGACAATTACAAAAGAATTTAAACAAGAGCAACGCGGAGCATTGAAATGCGCCCATGAATGCACTACAAATGGTGTGCTTTTAGGGTTGTTTATTTGTATCATCAAAATGGAAACTAGATGGTCCAAAAACATACAATCCATCCAAAAACAGGAACAAGCCATATTTCAAAAAAACCGGCAAGGAATTTCAGAGAAACAAAGGAAAACAGAATAAAATGAAATTGCCACTAGTGGGCACAGTGTCCACTGGATTCGCCTGAAAGTGGTCGTCGTCTGTTGTTATCTTCATATAAATACACTTACTAAATTTAGTAAAGATCCTTCAGTGGGTTCAAGAGATACAACTATGGGCGCAAAACAAAACTACCACTAGGAGGCGCCACAGTAATCAGTCACCATCATCAAAGGTCGTCTTCACACTGAGAACATATATGCCAATTTTCAAATGATTTGGTTGATACAGGGATGGACACCAAAAACAAGATTTGAACACAGCAAAAGTGGCCACAAGGTGGTGCAAAATACCTCGATTCCATCCAAAAACAGGCAGATAGCATCATCACACCAATAGATGCTTATATTTAAAACTTTATGAAAATCCGACTTTTGAAGATACAAAGGTAAATTTAAAAAAATAAAATTGCCACTAGGGGCACAGTGGTAGTCGGATCTGTCCAAAAGTTGTCATCGACCGTTGTTAACATCATGTAAATTTACTTACTAAATTTTGTAAAGATTCTGCGAATGGTTTAGGAGATACAGCCATAGGCGCAAAAAAACAACTGCCAATAGGAGGTTACACAGTTGTCAAAATCGTAGGAAAATCATCGTAAACCATCCTCTTCATAGTAAGCAAATATATGCCAATTTTCACAATCATCCTGTGAGCGGTTTGGTTGACAGAGAGGTGGATGCAAAAAAAAACAGACTCGAAAACGGTAAAAATGGCCACTAGGTGGCACAAACTATATCGAATCCATCCAAAAACGGGACGATAGTGTCATCTCACTAATGGGTGCCCTTTTACCACATTTTATGAAAATCCATTCAGGACTTTTGAAGATACAGAGGTAAATGTAAAAAAATTAACTGCCACTAGGGGGCACACTGGTAGTCGGATCCGTCCGAAAGTTCGCTCATGCCGTCCCATTCATAAATGGAACATATGTGCCAAATTTCATGAACTTATGTCAAAGGGTTTTGGAGATAGAGCAGCGAACGCTGGACAACGGACGCCGCCCGGACGGACGGAGATGACCGCATAATGCGTCCATGTATAAATATGTGGGCGCATAAAAATGCTATGAATTCCAACTACTCTAAATCTCAATTCAAGCCAAGTTCCATTTGGCGACCTGGCAACTCCGTGAAATTCGTCAGAAGTCATGCGAAAGTAACATGCTCTACTCGCAGTATCTTACGTGTACCCTCGCAAATTCTCCTGTAAATGTGTGTAAAATCACTGTCTAACTCAAGTCCTCCCTTCCTCCCAACACCGAACCAACATGCGACACGGACGATTGCATACACTGGTGGTGCGGTGTATTTCACCGCCTTGTACTATTTTTGTTGGACAACTCCGACTTCTGTCTGTTTACTTCCAGTCGTAATTTAAGCGTGGGTTTGACATGTGCTGACTGCTTTGGGTGCAAATGCACTGATTTCAGAAAATAAACGAAAGCATTGTGAATCAAAGGTAATGAATATAGGAAAGCCGTTAAAATGAACTTTGAAACGAACTAAGGGAGAATTAATGTCCGACTTTGATGATCACAGTGGCGACTTCCGATTTTTACCAGGTCGCCAAACACAACCTCTGGTCACAACTAAAGCGCTGTTTTCCCATGATAGAATTATCTGGCAAAATGGGAAATGTTTGCAAGTAAATTCATTATTATAAGGTAAAACTTCTCAGGTTTAGGCCAGTGAAAAATTTTTTATTTTGCTCCAGATTGTAGCTTGAACCACATTTCATGTTGGAAATAAATTCAAGAATTATGATAAATGACAAATAATCATTTTTGTGTTATACACTATGATGGAGACACACGGAATGTAGCACTGGCAGCAACTTTTTAAAATTTCATGAACTGCAAAGTCAATTTTCAGACTGTTGATAGGCAATGCAGTCAATTTTCAGACAAAACTGAGACGATACAATACCCGATATTTGAGAAATATGATGAACAACATGTCTACGTCCCAATGTTTAAAATCAGGAAAATTCAATTTCAGATTAATTTTCGGAAAATTCCAAGTTAAAAAGCCTGTTCAAAATGGGAGATTTTTTACCACAGTATGTTACCTTCTTTCCTACATGTCTCAAGCCTAAAGCCAGCTGGGTAGAGACCGTGCTTTTACCAACGCCGCCTTTACCAGATAGTACTAGTATTATGTGTTTCACCGACAACAAGTTGTTAATATCACCTTGAACAACAAAAACAAAAGATAGAGCTTAAATACATTGACGATTATTTACACAGTTTTGGATAAAATTATATGATTTCAAAATTGAAATTTTGCTTTTCCAATTTTACTTCATTGTTAGTATGAGGTGTTCAAGGTCATCTAATAATAATTTGAGCCTTAAAGAATTACAACAAAAAAACAAATGGAAGTGGTATTTTTCCTAAACTAAAAATTTGTTCCACGTGTCCCTGATAAAACATTTGTAGGTTAAGGTAGAATCCAACGAATTCTTAGAATAGTCGGATAGGTGGCTTCATCAATTAAAATTGATTTGAGAACCAGTTACTATCACTGCATAACAAAATTAGTTAACTTATGAAAATATATATCTTATGCTTTTAGGCTCCGTGGTAGCTTACTGCCATATTTATAAGCATGTTTCATCAACTGACTACAGCCAGGTCTTACATCTAGAATTCCAATACGCCGAGCAGAAGCCGGGGGAATCTATTGAGAATTGGGCATGTAGGTTAAATAAGTTATTTTTAAAAGCCTTCCCAAACCCTTCGGAGCAAGAAAAAGAAGATCTTGTTTTCCGGTTCTCCCTTCGGTTACGAGACAAGGTAGTAGGTACGCAGGTGATGAATTCATCTCCTTCGTCCCTAGCTGAGGCAGAGTCCAAGGCTGCATGGTTTGCTATGACCAAGCGATTGATGGCCAATCAAAACTGTCGGTCTGTTTGGTTCGAGGGCTCACCATCGTGTCCAGACGATGCTTCGGTCAACCTGGTTTCACAGCAGAAAAAGCCTGCCTTAAAGTTTTCTCCACTAGCATCCTCTGACTCAAGCTCTGCGGTTGAGTCTAGGCTACATGCTTTGGAGTCTCAGATGGCTAAGGTCAACTCCGAAATATGAGGTCTTAAAGGAGACAACGGGAACTTAAAAGTATGTCCCAGACTATGAGTTCAAATTTTAGGGGCATTACCTCAGATTTGTCGAGGGTATTAAAGGTACTGGATTCTAATCCCAGGCCATCTAAATCCCCTCCAGTAGTATGTTTTAGAGTGCAGGGCTTGGAATGACCAATGACAAAAAACGCGGAAACTTTTACGGCCCAAATCATGCCCGATAACTAGCCTTGAAATGATCAATGTGAACCTTTCCTCGACAAAAATCGGGAGGACTAAAAAAAAAAAGTTACCACCATCAGTAGCAGTCCTCGATTTGGCTATAGATACCCATTTCCATTTGGATCGCTTGTCAGCATCCTGGGCTCAGCCACATCTCTCTAAGACTAGGATGCTGACGATAGACCAAATGCTCACCGCCCAGCTGCCACGGGCTTCTCAGAAGCCTGTACAGTTGGTCGGTGGGATTGAAGTTTTCTGCGATGTGGAAAACTGGAAGTAGGTCGAGGCTTCGCGTTTTCCACATGGCTGGAAAGCTGTGATGGGTATCCACCCCAAACAGGTTGGAACAACGAATCCCGGTGTTCTAGAGCGTCTCCCCCAGCTACAAAAGGAGGCCTTTGTAGGTGAGGTCGGTCTCGATGCCCGGGATGATTTGTCCACCCCAAAAGAAGCTTTGGAGGAGATGGTGCGGATCTTTCCGGAGGTCCGGGCCAGTTCCTTCAACCTTCACGGTTCTCCCGGCAATCCACGCTTCCAGGAGGGCCAGGACTTTGACCTCCTGAAGCACCACTGTGGTGCAGACTTGGATTTGCATCTCCATTGTTTTGTAGGTGCGCCTGAGGATGTACTTCGGTGGTTGGGGGACTTCAGAAACTGCCATTTCGATTTTGGCGGACATGTAAAGCGGTTTCTAAACTTCCAATAATAAGAGGTTCTGCTGAATCAACTTCTAGAGTCCGATTCACCGCCTCGCCATTGGGCAAGCCCCAATGGTGCCCCAATACCTGGGCGAAGTGGCTATGGAGGTAGCGCAGCATTCTCGTCGTTCGCTGCGCAACATCCACCAGGAACGCCAGGCGGCTTTACCAACGCTAACAAATTGTTACAGGGGGGTATAGCATCCTGGTGTGCCTGGCTCATAACTTACTAAAGTAGGGGGTGGGCGGTTAACTGAGCATGGGCGTTAACCCGAACGATTACGGTATGCCCAACGTTTTCTCCTAGTCGTTTGGGTAATTGCCCGTTATTGTAAATTCTGAGGCTGATTACGGTCTCTGGGTTTGTGCCCTACCCTTGGTCCTAGGAGAATTGTGGTGTCCTTTTAAGTAGTTATAAGTAATTAAATAGCAAATTGGCCTATTATTTTTATGTAGTAGTGTTTATTCGTTAAACCTATACATTTGCCATAAGTTATGTTTCCATACTATATGTAGTCTATTTATATTATCCAAGACTATACTTCCTATAGTATTATGTTTTGGTTGGTGCTACGTAGTTTATTTTTGTTAAGTTTATGTTGTTTAAGTTGTTTTCCATATAGTCTATGTATGTTAAGAAAGACTATATCATTTTTTATACAATATTAGCCTCGAATGGCAGATACAGCCATGTAATAACCCACAAAGTTATCTCACTCGCGAGATAACATTTTGGCGGGAAACCGAGGCCGGATTCGAACCCGGGCCTCAAGAGTTGCGAGTCGCCGACTTTACCACTATACCACTCAGCGGCTGACATCATCGAACGTGAAAATGGAATACTTAAATGAGCACGCGCAACAATCGCATGTTTAGCAAAGGGCATTGCACTGACATTTATACACTATGAAAAATGAGACACATAATTTCCATAAAAACAATATAATTTTAATTCCGCGAAATTTTTCTCTCGTGTTCTCTCACTTGTAAATCACCGATCTCCAATTTGAATGCGGGTATCGTGTCGTCGGGATCCTTTGACTTGAGCATTACATTCAGTTACTAGTGGTTACCTACTTTAGCAGACGATATTTTCCGGGTCGAAGCTTAGCATGATGAAATGTGTAGTGAGCTATAATAGTTGCTAAACCTTAATTTATAGATTCACTTTATTTCTATTTTGTTTCATTTTTCAATTGGTTTTGAGTAAAATCATTATTTGACAAAAAATAGCTAGACTTTTTCTTAAAAGGTCACGACCTCCGACCCCGGGCCTCTGACATAGAAAGTAGTTACAAAGCCGAGGCTAATCAAGAAAAGTAAATCGATTCATTGCAATGTTTCTCGTCCAGTATGTGGTATAAATAGATTATTACGTTATCAGTCCTTATCCTCCGTTATCTACAGCCCAAGTGGATTTTGGAGAATTATCGCCCTCGGGGCGTTCGCCATGTAATAATCTATTATATCACTACTAAAGTATTATAATACTCATTTTATTGGCCAGTATGCTTTTCATCGTTCAGTTCCTTCTTAGCTTTTAAAAAACGAATGTATGTATATTCTCACCAGGTCATCACCAACAATCAGAGTGTTGTCATATCATAGTCCAGAATTTCCATGCCCCCCTGGTACTTATATTAGTGAGGCATATTTTTGTTTTTATTTCTTTTTTATTCGTGTCCGACTCCTCCGTTGGATATATGCTATGACTGCATGTGTCTCTTTAGTTTTCATGTTTTTTTTAGTAGGGGGGAGAATAGTTATATTTAAATTTATTCAGAATAGTCATGATCAGAAATTGGTACTTTACTAGGGTCACTCCACATCATTTTAGTTATAGGATTTAAAGTCATATGACCCATTTTTAGACGTTTTAAAAACATCGTGAATCTGCATAAAAACCATTGAAACGTACTCTCTGACACTTAATTAGAACTTTTCGTAAGTATGCGGTCGATCTGCTGCCTGCACATATTTTTTCTTTTATTTTTTATTTTCTTGAAATCTGCGTGATCAAAACAAACAAATGTTGCCCATAATGCTGTGCAGTTTGACCTTTCGGCAACTTCCGAGACAAATCGTCAGCTGTTTCCGGTACTGCTTCGAAGAACAGAAGTTCACCTTAACCAGGTAATTTATTCGTTTCTTAAACATTTTGATGACGATATTGCTCCCTGTATGAGCAGAACAGTCTATTACTCTTAGAATTAGATGAAACCATTACCAGTGGGAAAATTACGTACTGAATTCGATAGTAATCATTGGGCTCTAGTCGAATCTGCAGTGGTATCCTAGCCAGCCAGCTAGTGGTATCAAAATACAGCCAGATGCCACTGTGTGTTTTTCTTCAATAGACCCCGAAATTCACACAGCCAGGGTAGTATCTTTAGTATACAGATTTGTACCAAGGCTAGCCGTAGCCCTAGGCCTATCAATGCTGTGACTGAAAAAGAGTGTAATGTTATTGTGGTTGGATAGACCCTGTTTGTCACTCGATGGTCGTGAGTTGAATTCTATCTCCTGGCAGTTTTCAGACTTTGGACTTGAATTGCAAAATTATTCATGGTTCTTCATTCACCAGGGACTATATACTCTACTTGTATATTGTACTAGCAGGGGCACATTGGCGGATTTAAGGGGGGGGGGGCAAGGGGGCAAACTTGGGAAGTGCTGGTAGGCTGAAGGTTGTTGCGAGAAAAGTGAGATCATACAAAACCATGGTTGGGAATGGGATGCAACAAATTTGATGCCTGTTCTTCGTTGAAGAAATCTGGTTCTCAAATTACAGGACACTGGGAGTGGTCACATCATTACAGGACAATATACTATGAATGGGACCTCCTCAAAGGCAAAAGGGTATAAGCCAAAGGCAGATCAATAGGAGCATTAATAAAGGTCGAGCAGGTTATATCTTGTACTATCAGTGATATGGTCTCCATTGGGTAAATAAAGGGCTAGGGACAGGGTAATTTGAGTGTGTGACTAGGCCCTTGCAGACTCACTTTATCAAGAACACAATCCATCAGTTTACATGGCAGAGGGCCTAAAGAGTGCTTCGAAAAATCATCTATCTTCCTTGAATGTCAGCTGTTACAGAGTTCTAGCATCAGCTTCCGGACGACCATTCACACAAACCAGAACCTATCGTGACCACTACAGATCCTCCACCTGTCCTGAGCTCTTCCGAGCCCTCCCCTGCTGCAGAACCACTCGGGAACGTCGCAAGCCCGCCTGGCAGGATGATTTCGTTACTTCATAATACATTACTCCCTCCATAACTTAGGGGGAGGTAGAGAATTATATGATAGTTCACACTATAACCACTAGGTGTCTCTGTAGCTAGCTTCCCACCATATTGTCTGTTAGAGTATGATCTCATATCCGAGTGAGTGCATGTGTAGTAGTTCAGAGAATTAAATGTTACGTAATACACCCCCAATATGAGGAATTGTAGTAAACATGTTTGTTCAGTATATCCTGTTATGATTCATGTATGTCACTATATAAGTATATGATCGCATGGATTGTAACAAAATGTAGTATCAGTAGAAGAGTATGTAATAAAACTATTATCCTCCTTCAGACTAGTATTATCCTTGGACTGCGTTCTCGCACTGCGTCGCGCATTCAACGTTTCTAACCGAACAGAATGCCTTCCACTGCTAGCACATCAACAGGTTATGGGCCCAGCACGGCCAGCAGTTCCAGCATTAGCGTGAGTAAAAGTTCAGGAAGACTGAGTCGGCTGTGTTTTGATGGAGATGAAAGAAGGTATGAACTGTGGGAAATTAAGTTTCTCGGACATTTGAAATCGGTAGATCTGCAAGCGACAATTGAATCCGACGCGGAAACCGTCGATGATGAGAAGAATGAAGAAGCATTCTGTGAACTAGTTCAATACTTGGACGACAAAAGGTTGAACTTAATAATTCGAGATGTGAAAAGTGACGGCTGTGAGGCACTCAAGGTTTTACGAGAACATTATACGGGGTGCAGTAAACCAAGAATAATTGGGCTATACAGCAAACTGACGGCACTAAAAATGCAAGCAAATGAGTCTGTGACAGACTATCTGATCAGGGCAGAATGTGCCGCAACTTACCTGCGAACAGCGGAAGAGGTTATAAGCGATAGCCTGTTGATCGCAATGGCCATGAAGGGATTACCAGAAAAATTCGGACCCTTCATCGTTAATGTGTCTCAGAACACAGATAAAATAGCGTTTGGAGACTTCAAAGTGAAGTTAAAGTCTTTTGAAGAAAATGAAAATGCGAGACAACACAGAAGACTCCGTAATGAGGTCGGTGACCTACCGACGGAAGAAACCAGTGGGCACAAGGCACAAGATTGCAGAACTCGAACAAGATGGTGCAGACTGTGTAAAAACAGCTCCCACAACTTCGAGGATTGCCGAAGAAGGAAAGGCACAAGTAAAGCCCACAAAGCAGCTGAGGAGCAAGACCAGCAGGGAAGTAGATTTAATGATTTCAGTTTTAAGGTTAGCGATGATCGATGTTAGTAAACAAGCTGTTAGTTGATACTGGGGCAACATCCCATATTGTTACAGACAGGTCCAAGTTTAAATGTTTTGATGAGAACTTTTCACTGCATAGAATTGGCAGATGGGACTAGGACAACTGGTATAGCACAGGCACGTGGTGATGTTGACATTAGGATAATAGACGGTAAGGGCAGTGTCATCTGTTCCACATTGACAAATGTTTTATACATACCAAGCTATCCACAGGAATTATTCTCTGTCCAGGCTGCTGTTGCTAATGGAGCTTCAGTGATTTTTGAATCAGAAAATGCAAAATTAATTGCTCGTGATGGGACAGAATTTGAAATTGAAAAAGGTGGAAAATTTTATTATTTGGATTATTTGGATGTATTAGTTTCTGACACAGCAAAAAAGTCAGAGAGCATGACCTGTGTACATGGCACAAAATTTTTGGCCATTGTAACAATGATGACGTATTGAGATTAGAAACAGTTGTTAGAGGTATGAAAATTACTGACAAGGCTAAGGTGGATTGTGACGTTTGTACTCAGGGGAAAATGTCCTCAGTAGCCGCCTCGTTTCTCTCATCAGCTGCCTGTGCCAATGCGTACTCTACCTCGTTATACTCGGGCTCAAACATGTACCCACCCACTGAATGTCCGTGAAAAAATTCCTCGTCACCACTGCTGTGAACAAGGTCTCCGTCACTCACACTACTGTCACTGTGATACGGTTCACCGACTCCAGCCATTTTCAGCTTACAACACACTAAACAATCCCTAAATCCAATGCAGTTGAGTTCTCTACTAACCTATCTTGCCGCAGAATACTCGCCGATGGAAAGTGGTGGCGACAATTGTTGAAAAACAGCACAAAACTAAAGCAGAATAGAACAGATTCGCACGGTAAAGTCAACGCAAAACCAAGTGGTGGGAAACGCTTGCCTCCTAAAACGTCACTTCCGGAGTAGCGGACAAGTAATTTATAAAATTACGAAAAGCTGTAATTACGTGGAAAATATGTCTAGGATAACCAACCAACCTTATTTTAGCTCAAAGTGACATGGAAAAAGGTTGCCTTCGCCTTTAAAGACTAGCTATGGATTATTGGCAGGTTCATGATAAGGTCCGGTTATAGTCAAACTAAACAATAAAACACATTCCTTATTTTAGTTTTGTTTATTTTTTATCTGAAATTTAAGTATAAATACCAAAATAGCCATAACAATGGATTGCCTACAGTGCATTCTATAAGGTATGTATAAATATATCTTTCAGTAAGACATGGAAAAATGTCCTGAGCAGTTTGTCCCGTCAGCACGCCATATTTTTGGTCACATCACGTGACCTAATGAATATCAATCCAAAAAGATTTCTGCCCCCGTCCCTGTCTAGGGCAGAAATCTTTTCGGACTTACAGTCATTTGATCACGTGATGTGACCAAAAAGATGGCGTGCTGACGAGACAAACTGTTCGCATTCTGTATAAGGTATTCAGCTTTTGAAGTACACTTGTTAATGAAGAATTTTTCTCTTATACATGGCTATGAAGAAAATTTTATTTTGATTTTTGATTCAGGAGTTTTGGTTTCTTCGTCATAAATGAGGAACTGGCAAAAGTCTACTGTAATGATGTGCTGGCCTTCGACAAAGGTACCAACTACAACAAAAGGCACCTACCCCAACATATTTTCGCAATGCAAGGGTTATGTTACAAATCGTACTGCTTTATCTACTTTGCTTGCAGTCAAACAAATTATGTTATTTACTCAGGCAACATATTTTATGTGTCTAATGCATATATTGGTTTTGTCTACTACTTAGTACTCAGATAAATGTGATTTCTTTGTGGTACTAATAAACAAAATTTATGCCCAATACCATTTCTTAGTTTCATACTGAAAATCGGATGAAGACTTAAATGTGATGAAACAGAACTGGTAAAGTTGATCCAAACCAACATTCCATCAACAATAAAGTAATTTAATTTATACCATTTTCCGCATTAGACCTCCGATCAATAAATTTCTTTACCCAGGTGGGGATGGGTTTCTTGGCTTGTAACAAATTCACCTACAGAAAATGACAAGCTGTTTCAAGGAAACTTGATAAACTGAGGTTTGAGATATAACGAACTATCAGTTCTTTCTAATTGTACTTGAGTAAGGAATGTGCCAAGACAATGAATAGTCAAAATCAAGCGTTGGTTTAATTGAAGGAAGGCAGGTTTATAGCAGCTTTAACATCAATGACAATCACATTAATGAACAAAATGAAGTTTCACTGCCAAAGTTTAACCTGTATAACATCAAATGCATTTCACTGCAGCAATTCTCAACACAACAGAAATGTAAATGCAAACAAGAGTTGCTGCATGACAAGTAACTAATCGAAATATGTTTGAGGTCATGGACACATTTATTTTAATTACGTAGTCAATTCGCACAGCCACGTGGATCAACAAAAGCCAATGATGATGATTGATAGACTCAACATGAACCAAGTTACATGAACACTTCAATTACAAAGTAGGTACTGTATCACAGTTTTGGAGTCAAATGTAGGCAAACAGTGGTCAAGGATTGTTGGTTTACATATATAAAAAGTAAAATGTCAGTCTTATATGCTGTACGGTAAATGAGTAAGATCAAAAATATAGCCATGTCCTTTTGTATTGACAACAGTCTATATCCATATCAAGCTACTGTGCAAAGATGACTTTAAAATTAGTGTCAAATGTTCACTGAAGCAGTGATAGTTTCTTTTGATAGATCAAATAACATTTGTTGTCATTGCAAACCATTGATCGTCAAGGCAATGAACTGGGTGGCCCTGGAAGTCGTGTCAAGATTGTGCACGCCTTGTTTTTCTCTCAAGCATCTGCTAATTATGGACACCGATGGCACTGGAGTATAGACCTTTCTTAATCCTTGACAGCATTACTCTTGGATTTCTCAATGAAGTACCTATGAAGCCTGTAAGTGTAAAATATTGTGAAAAGTTACAATATAATTGACCACTGAAACACTAAAACCAAAGATACAGTGCAAAGAAAACCACCATTGGGTACGAGTAATGATAACTGTATCTATACCACCAACTGAATGCTAGTATCAACAAGTGTGAGAGGTTGCAAGTTAGAAAGATGGTGCAAGAACTAATGCACGTATTGCCACTTGACTCTTTGTATAAATCTTCAACACAGTATAACTTTTGAAGGCTATTACAAAACACTTTATGGTTTAAGTGGATCCTAGAGTTCTAAGACAAGAAATTGAACTCATGGCAACATGGTTATGTCCCAAGTGCTACTCAGCAGCCGTTGTATGAATATGTTACCACACAACTGTTTTATCAAGCCCAAACAATGGTCATACTATTATCGTCTTTTAACAAGCAGTAAGAAACCTACATTGAGAGACAATAGAGTTACATTTTCACAGAAAAATTACTGCGACTATAAACCCTGTTATCTGCGCAACTTCACTTATGATTTTAACCACTTTCCACATTCAGATGAGAAATAAGTTTTGGTATTGCAAAGAACTGTCAGTTCATTATGGTTGTGACCATGTCAGGTGAATGAAATGGCTTGCTGTGACACGTCATCCTAAAGAAACTCTCAAGTAGTAACAAATTGGTGGAGATTTTCAAGCCCAAAGTTCACACCTATTTTTACCGAGGAACAATTCGAGATCAATATCATACTAATGGTACAAGGTCTAAATGAACAGTTGGTTTTCGTGACATAAGGCATGCCTATATCTACTTTAAATTCCAATAGAGCATAGAGCCTTTACAAGAGCAGACACAAACCTTTGATCCAGTTTGTGAGGATGGAGGTGACAAAGAAGATAAGGACAAGGGTGAAAAACAGCTCTGAATCCCTGCAAGACGACAATAGTGGCCTTTGTAAGAAGACATTCAGTTTAAAATTTATTCTGAGGCCTCTACACCGGAAACTCAGTCTTGTACATATGAATCTGAAACAGTGACATTGAATCGACAGATGGAATCGTAAAAGGGCAAATTTTCAAAATAAGGTTTTTAGAAATCGTGATTGCTCCCCACACCAAAAATGATGCACAGAATTTCAACCAGCAGCTGGAGTTCGCTTGCATTTATACTAGTTGTAAGCGAGTTGAAAATTTTCACATGCAAATTAGTTACATTACAACTGTTCTTTGCTCAACTGGACATCCTCCAAAGCACTGATACATTAGAATAAAAATATCACACTGCAGTAGGGTTTACACAAACCTAACATAAATAATTCATTCAGACAAATGAAACACTGTTTCGTGCATTTCAATGTGCATTTTCATGTTCTAATGTGGAACAGCAATGATAACAACATCTGCGAAGTGCACTCATCCTTCAAAAATATCGCTACTATTTGTCTGGTAAGCAGCTTGGCTGTATTCATAAGTTTAGGTGTAAAAGTCTAGGTCCAAGCAGTTTTTTTAGTAAAAGAGCTCGCTACAGGGGGTTATTTTGAAAACACAGATATGTAAATGCTTTGATCTACGTACTTTTGTAAAAAGTCAGTGTGAGGGGTTGCTGGTGCATGGTGGTAGGGGTAATGCGTCGTTAGAATCCCCAACACTCCGAAATATTGGGAACCCCATTTTGGACACCCTATTTTCGAAATCCTGGGTGAATCAATGAATAGAAATTGAACATGCTTTAAACAAGGAATGTTTAAATACTGTAAATATCTTTGGATAGGATTGTGAGTTGTGAGTTGAATAAAATGTGAAATGTCGCTCTGCGAGATATTAAGGAAATGAATGAAACAATACCTCAAGGTTTTTTCAGGTAATGACCAGTCTGGGACTCATGCAAAGAAGTTTGTAGAGGGCGTTGTCTAAACCACTCATTCTGAAAGTATAGATAACAAAGGAGGGTTTAAATACAATTTGTCTCATTTTACCAGGAGCAATCACAAGATTTAAGAATGTACTTTCAGTCAATTTGACAAACCTTTATGCTTAAAGGAGCATGCCACCCAAAAAACAACCTAATTTGAATCAATTTAGATCAAGTAGTTCTACTCCAAAACGACACGTACTCTGGAGTTCCGAATAGTAGTAGAGATAGCAATAATAGTATAGACTGGAAAATTTCACGATTTTTAATAATAGTAGAGACTCTAATAATAGTATAGACCCAACATTTTTGCCACTAGAAAAGTAGATTAATCGTATAGACTGGAAATTGTCGAAAAAAAATTAATAATAGTATAGAATGGAATAATGGTATAGACGGCAAATTTGTGGAAATTTAAACATAGTGTAGACTGGAATAATAATATTGGTTACAAATTTAGGTAAAATCCAATAATGATATAGAAGAGAATAATAATGCAAAACAGCAAATTCTAAGGAATAATGGTATAGACGGGAAATTTGTGGAAAATTAAAAATAATATAGACTGGAATAATAACATTGATTACAAATTTGCGTAAAATCTAGTAACGGTGGATGAAAATAATAGGAAGTGCAAAATCTAATAATGATGTAGATGGGATTGGAATAATAATGCGTAGAAGCATATTCTGTCTGACTTACCACCGCTATAAGTAATTGTTTCAAAGAAAAACTTTTAAATTGAACATTAGCATATTAGTTAAATTATTGCAGTGGTGTACCCACACATGCCATAACATAGTACAGTGAAGTGGAATAAAGTATCATTGCTAAAACAAAGACCATTCGTTTATTGAATAACTTTAAATGGAAGTCTATATAGATGTGTTTCAAACAGTATACATTATCATTTTACTCAAAAAAGAATGTGACATTCATACTAGAGATGCCAATGTCGACTAAGTCCAAAAATTATAACAAGGAGGTAAAGATTTCAGCAGCAACATCCAGTCTTCCACGAAGCCGACAGTCTGAATAAAGTGTCTTGGTAAAACGAGTCGCATTTTTATCATACATATTCCTGACAGTCGAGCCTTTGTTTCTCTCAATCTCATGTCTTGCACAACGTTCATAGTCAATACCCTCGGAATATTAGTCAGAATTCGACGTCAAAAAGTCGGTACATCCAAAATTTTACACGGCCAGAAATTGAGATTTCTTGCAAAACGTTCGAGTCTACGACCACAACTACGCCCACCATCTTGAATGTCTAATTAGGTATAATAAACAAACCGATTCACATGCGCTTTTCCATTTATTTGGACGGGAGAGCAAGTAGAAATGAATTTCAATAGATATTGACTGGATTGTTGAACGTTAGCAACTATGTCATTTTCAAGATTGTCACAGGTCCATTCTTCCTGTTCATAAAAACAATCTATTCTCAAGTTTGGAGCGAATTGTAAAAATGCTGATGTCCGATGTTGTCGGCAACTTGTTGGTACTTTTGGAACCTAGTTCCTAGGTTGATTGAAAGGTTCGGCACCGTTCATTAACTGCACGGGTATTTGCGCTTCGTCGACTTGCCGCGTTATCACCACGGTCCGTATCTGTAGCTGGATTATTTGTCGTACCAGCATCTGAATCAATGTCTGTATCTGGAACATCTCTCGGTTTGTAAAATAATCCTCGAATTCTTTAGGCCTTTTCGCGGAAGACGACATGATTAAGTATGTAGAATGCGCATGTCAAAAATGACGAAAACCGCAGATGACACTGGCTGTGCAAAATCCCGGAATTACTCCCCCGGAAACCCAAACTTAGGGACAGACACAGTGAACACTTGGTACGGCTTGCCAGTTTTTCACAGGGTGCAATCATGAATATTGGATCACCCAAAGAAACTCGTCGAAAGCGTTTTTATTCATATGCACATCGAGCTGCCGGTAACACCGGTCTGTGTCACGGGGTGCGCGGAATATTAAAAAAGGCACTTTTTGTGCATTAATTTCATCATTTCTGATGGCCTATTTCTTTGAGCAACTGCCGACCAGCCGTTAATATTAAGAGAAGTGGTAATCATTTCAAGCTTTTTAAATTTTGCCAACACTTTAATTCTGACCGATCCCCTCGAACCCGTCCTAAATAACATTCTGGCTGTCCAACAGAAGGCCGCTGTGTAAACCATTGCTTGGGAGACCGATTATTTTACACTTTGAAACATACAGTTGTATATTTTATTGAATAAAATCTTTTAATGTGTATGACATGTGACTTCCGTGTGTAACGCGGAGTCGTATATAGCTCTTCTAAATTACGAAATCTGAACCGAGTGTCTCGTGGTCTAGAGATTTTGAGCGAAATAACCACGTCTTACGGCCAAGGTACGATACCCGGTGTCTATATCTAAGTTTTGGAGTAACAAATTTGTAATGAATGAGAATTTGCTAAAACTAATAATCGTGGAGAGTGGAAAAAAGTTAGAAAATTAATAAACGTAGAGACCCGAATAAGCGTCGTATAGACCGGAAAACGAGTCTGAAAAAAAAATTTATAGATACGACTATTCGGAACTCGAGAGTACTGTTGCGTTACCTGACACCTGACGGCAGACAGACGTGTTGAAATTATCCAATGACGTCATCAGTTTCACACGAAGTCTGTTCAGCAGTTCACAACATGGGTTACTGGTGTCAGCTTATCGCTTGAAGTCATCGTTTAACACCAATAAATCATGAAATTTCGATGTAAATCCCTTAAAAATGGTTCTTATAAAAACATGTCATTTTATTTCGCTCTTACGGCTTGATTGATATTTGGACACACCGTAGCCTACAAAATTCGGCAGGCCAATAAGGTCCGTAGCAGGAGTTAGGGGGTCTGTTCGGAGACAATTTCGAAGTATTTTCCGTGAGATACAGACAGGAGAACCTAGATCTGTGTTGTTTAGACCTGTGATTTTTTGAGTTATAAACACAAAACGCTTGTTAACCTGGCCAGCGGCTTGGAACCCGATCAGGGCTGTCGCGGCCGGCCGGATTGACTCATTGTTATCCTGGCCAGTGGCTCGGAAACTGATCAGACATCACCAACATAAACCACCCAAAGTTCAGTGGAAACTTAACTTCCAGGCAAGAAAATACTATACTTGTGCGCCAAAGTAATGTGCACGTGATTATCGTTGGTGAATTAGCCACAAAACTGCAAATCTACTTCACTCGTCGGGGGCCGCGAATTCAGGTTCCGCTTTGGCCACAGCACCGTCAGGGCAGAAGTTGTACATCGACGATCATTATTTGAGTAACGTAAATGTAAATACAGATTCCCCTAACACCTGGCTGTGAGATGGAAGTCGAGTTGTTTCACAACAGTTTCTGCCAGCAAACACCGAATTAACATGACCTCACATGGCCTCAGTGTCCCGTCAATTAGTTTTATTGCACCTAAAGCCAGTAACGCAATGATTTATTCATTGCTGGCTTCTCATATCATTTGCACTCATGAACAGTCCAAAGGCATTATAAATTGCATCTAATGAGACACATTTGTTTCAGTTTTATATAAGTATTGGTTAGGGTGAGCATAATTCATTTCGAAACAGAACGCTCAGTAATAAACGCCAACATGGCAACTCACAATCCCGACTTAGGACGAGCTAGAGCTCATCAGTCCCGACTTCGAAAGTGGATCGTTAAGTTTTACAGGCTATCAATTCGAACAGGAATACAGTGATGAAGAAATACAAGAGAGGCGCCGTGAACAAGCCCAGACAACGGAACGCATGGAGTTATTTGGTAAGTCGGCATTCGTCACTAGGCACTGTCGACGTCTGCAGGCCACAGACACGGAGATGTTTCACGGCCTCATACTTGCTATTTACAGTGTACATTTCATTCTTCAATATCATGAGCCACTTCCTAAGCATTTCGAACTGTCGAGGAAGTAAAAAAAAAACCGATGTACTTGCTTTCCTCGCAGCTGCTTAGTTCGGACAAGCGGGAATGATGCACCGCAACATAGCGGCATTCATTCTGCATATGAACCAATGACGTCGCTAGCGTCGTTTCTCACCTTCGTCACAGGTTAACGTGACAGCTCTTGGCAAGGTAAGGTCGACCGTATGCGAGGCCATGTGGATATAGACCGATTAAGACGGCAAAAAAGACTAATTAAATCGGGTGGCATTCTCCCTTAAAACAACTTTGATTTAATTACCAGAAAGCAAAATTTGTAGCTGAGACAGTATTATTCTAAACTGACAGCGACTTAAGAGACTTATAATTGATAAAAATTCAGGCTTACATTAGAGCCCATAGCCTAAACTCTGTATTCGATACACAACTCGAAAATTGTCGAGCAATTCCATGACATGAGCAAACATAAGATTTGCACTCCAATCACGTGATTTGACTAGCTAATTTTTTGAGGTTGTGAGTTCAAGTAATGTGCCTGGACCATGTAGACTGCAAGTAACCATTTTCTCCTAACCTGCACAGTCTAAGATGGAAATACAGAGAAAAGTGGCCATCAATAACTGAATAAGTTTAGCACACCTATTCTTTCTTTTAAAACTTAATGGAATACAAAAGATCAACTTACGGTTACAGGGGCCCCTGCAGGTGGTCAGTATTCTCCTAACTGGAAAAGATAAACAAAAGTAATAAGACATTCTCAAGTATAGCCATCTTGACCAAGACTTACCCCAAGCCCCCCACTGTACTCAGTACGACCAACACTGATATGAGTTTTCTAATAAAGCTATAGGCATGGCCAGGTGAAGTCCCTAACACATCCTACAAATATCTCTCTCCCCCCTCTCCAGCCACAATTCTTTACACTAACTGCTAAATTGTTTTGCTAGTTGAAATCGATCTAAAGGCCTTTTTGTACTTAATTCCGGTCTGAGAAGAGTGTCAACATGCACTGCGAAGTTAATTGAATTGTTTATACCGGCTTTGGATGTCTAGGTAAACTGTAGCTGACGATGTTGTCATCGAAAAAATCGCAACGTAGTGCAGATGCAACACTTGTACACCAGGATTTTTTAATGTGATAATTTGGGAACATTGACATGTGCTAATTGACACAAAAACCTATTTCTAATTTGATTGGTGACCATTCAAGCAAAATATGAGCAGCTTTTAGCGATGACACTACCCTGTAATTGTTGATGATAACAGTGACCCCTTACAATAACTTCATCGATGTAACCGAAGTTGATCATTCATACTACACCGCAGCGTCGACGCTGCGCTTGTCTAATGTGAAGTCAACTGGCACAGTTAACTTCGATTCAGGACCGAAGTTAACCCTACATACTGACTGCAACTCACCAAAACATCGACATGACGACGTTAGAATGAAAGGGCCTTAGCAGTTTCAACTACACGTTAAAACAACAACATGGTGTAACTAGTCCGGGTCAGCGTGAATCAGTACTACAAAGTGCAACAAATCGCAGAACAAAAACTGAACAGCTGATCGAATTGAGGCTCTTCAAAATAATTCGGGTCCGATGTATGCTGACTGAGATCTGCAGTTACCCATCAGTGAATGCTCTAACCGTGTATACGAGCCACTGAACATTTCAAAAACAGCATACTTACTGACTTGTACTTGTCCATCGAAAGCCTTGTATTGTTGTAATGTAAAACCTTCATGAGTTCGAACATTCAGTCTTGTCCTCATTGTTTCTCACCTATCGAACGAGTCGCTTGTACAGGTCCACGGTTTGTTGGTAATGCCGCTTGTTGTACTGGCTAACACGGCTTTTTCTGAATCTCGTAGAGCAGGACGACAGCGTTTCGCCTTCGGACGTACACTACATAGACCTACTAGTTTCCGTCATTTGTATTAATTCTGTTGACCTCTAGATCTATGGCTGCGCATGCGTTGTTGTAATGTTTACATCTATTAGAACATCCTGGATACTATATTCTTTGTAAACATTTCATTCGTTTGAAGTATTTACGTTTTTTTTCAAAAATTTTGCACACGTTGAAAGTTAATAACTTTTCGAACTCCCTGTCACATCAAAAAACTGGCTTAAACGGCATTAAGAGGTTTTTTTCTTCTGTAACTCCCGAGGACCATTGTAATATAATGAGACACTGCTCTCCACGTGTATGTAAACATGTCTTAAAATATTCCCAGGGGATGTTCATACTCCTCCACGTGCATGCAAACATGTCTTAAAATATTCTCAGGGGATGTGTATACTTCAGTGGTAGTCGAGATTTCTAAAGGATGTACATATCTCTAGAGTGGCAATTATATGGAGATTTCTCACGGGATAGGCACATTCCTGGTGTAGCAAATCTGAGAAGAGTGGCAGTTATGCAAGAATTTTCTATAGGATAGTCAATTAGCTGGTTGTAAGAGAGATGTACTAAAAGAGGTGGGACCATCACGTGATGGCTCCAAAGGTATTATTTAAGACACTAAC
>NMRA01000861.1:84842-116991 GCA_002633005.1 Phoronis australis
GGGCTCCGGGACGTGAGAATAAGAGAGCACGTCCTACGTTCAGGCCCAACAACTCTCAGGGACGCCCTTAAAGTTGCTGTCCAAGAAATACACCTATGGGCGCGAATGAATTTAAAACCAGGAGATAACAGGGAAATCAGCCCCATGGACATAGATAAAGTATCCCCTCCTCAAAGATGCAGGATTTGCAACAGAACAAATCATAGGACGAGGGACTGCCGGCCGCCCAGAACTGTTAACGCTCTAGACAAAGAACCAATCAGATGTTTCTTTTGTAAAAAACCTGGCCACATGAAACGTGACTGTTTTAGTTTTAAAAGATTTTTGGCCGCCCAAGCGAATCAGAAGCCAGTTAATTACTCTGACAACCCAAGCCCTGCTGATACCACACCACATGACGTTAACCCACAGGGAAACTAATGTGCACTGACTCGAGAGCTTCCGCGGGTCAGGATGATGTTGTAACTTTATGTTTTTTGGGAAGCGAAGATAGTATTCACGTACAGGTGGGACAGACGCGAGTCAGAGCGTTAATTGACTCGGGTGCTGCAATATCCGTTATTTCGGAAGTTACATTTGAAGAGCTTAAACGAAAAGACTTGGTAGAAATAGTTAATCGAAAACCTGTAGTTCAGACAGCGAATAATCAACGTTTGAATGTCCTCGCTTGTGTCCTGTTAAGCTTAAAAATCGGAAACAATATTCTCAAGCATGAATTCGTGGTGATTCGAGATGTAAATCGAAGAATGATAATTGGAAAAGACTTTCTTCATAAAAATAACTGTTGTGTCTACTTTGATCTCAGAATGTTACGAATAAAAGAATTTTACACACCCTTAATTCAAGATTCGCTGGTTAAGTCTTATGTTAGAATAATCAAAGAAATTATAGTTAAACCTTATTCCAAGGTTGTATGTCGTGCCAGAAGCTGCGCCGCCAGGGGTAGCAAAAGACAACAAATATTCCAGGTGTCACCTTTAGCAACCGGATTCCTAAATGCAGAACCTGGCTTATCAGTTTCGAACGCAGTAATAAAGCCGGGCAAGGCCGGAAAATTCCCGGTGGAAATAATCAATAATTCTGGCCGATATATCAAGATAAAACGAGGAGTTGCAGTAGGACAGGTTGAAGAACTAAGTAATGCAAATATTGTGAATGTGCTAGAGAAATCAACATCAGCCCAGTCGGCTAGTAAACAAACGTTGGACTTATCCGATATTGATACACCTGATGAGTAGGTTAGCTTAGTGAAAACGTTATTAAAACAAAATAGCGATGTTTTCGCAGCAACCGATCTCGATTTGGGGAAAACAAACACGGTACAAATGCGCATAGACGTACCGGACGGCACAGTTGTCAAACAGAGGCCTTATCGGCTTCTGATAGCAAAACAACAAATAGCTAAAGAAGCGGTGGATAAAATGCTTACTGCGAAGGTCATAGAACCATCTCGATCCAACTTTTGCTCACCTATAGTATTAGTAACCAAAAAGGATGGTAGCGTAAGGTTTTGTGTAGACTATAGGAAACTAAACAGTGTAACTAAAGGTTATTCGTTCTTTCTACCGAAAATTGATGACATATTGAACGATCTTAGGGGTTCAAGTATTTATAGTTCATTGGACTTACGTAGTGGTTTCTGGCAGATTCAAATGCACCCTGATGACAAAGAAAAGACCGCTTTCTCTCCAGGATTTTCAACTGGTCACAATCTTTACCAATTTCAAGTTATGCCATTCGGACTTTGCAATAGTCCCAGTTTCTTCCAAGAACTTATGTCAATCGTTTTAGAAGGACTTCCTTTTGCTCGGGCCTATAACGATGATTGCATTATTTACAGTAAAAGTGTCGCTGAACACGTTGAACATCTGAAAATCGTTTTCCAACGTCTCAGAGAACATAATTTGAAGTTGAAATTGTCCAAATGCCAATTTCTTAAGCCTCAAACGAACTATCTGGGCTTCATAGTAGATAAAGAAGGGATCCGCCCAGACCCAGCCAAAATTTCGGCTATTAGATCAATGAAACGACCAGCCTCGGTAAAAGAAGTAAGGGCACTACAAGGAATCCTGTCATATTATCGAAGGTTTATTCCTAACTTGGCAGGCATTATGACTCCATTGACTGAACTGACCAAGAAATATGCCAGATTTAAATGGACACCTGAATGCGAAAACGCTTTTAAATTTATCAAAGAACATCTTTCCGCAGTTCCGATGCTAAATTATCCTGATCCCAAATTGAGTTATATTATATACACCGATGCGAGTGATTTTGCAATTGGGGCCTGTTTGGTACAAAAGTGTCAAGATGAAGATGTTGAAAAACCTATCTACTTTATGTCACAAAAATTGACTGACACGCAAAAGCGTTGGGCAACCATTGAAAAGGAATGTTTTGCAGTATTGATGGCCCTTAAGAAATTCGAACACTACATTTGCAATTCCAAAATCACGCTTTTCACGGACCATATGCCTCTCATTTATTTGCTTAAAAGCGACATACAAAATAAGAAAGTGGCGCAATGGTCGGTACTTATCTCGGCTTATGATGTTGAAATTAAGCATATTCCGGGCAAGGATAACACGATAGCTGACCTGTTGAGCAGAGCGCCCTCCAACGATGATAATGCGATTGACGAGGAAACCCTCGACATAGACGATAGGACTTTTGAGGTTCAGGCTCCGATAGCACAAGTTAATGTAGTAGATAACAGCAGAATTGATCCTAAATCTCATGAAATGGAGAGTCCTCCAATACCTAATTTTACCTCTGAATTGCAAATGCCTAAGTTAGAAATGAATATGCAAGAGGAACAAAAGAAAGATCAAGAGTGTAGGACAATAATCGATGAACTGTCGTCTCCTAAGCCTAGCAAAAGAATTGGAAATAAGTATTTACTCAAAGAAAATGTCCTATATTACGTTTCCGACGATCACGGCGACGTCAAGGTTTGTCTGTACGTCCCCGAACATTTACAGTCGCTTGTCATCAAACAATATCACGATCAACTGGGGCATGCAGGGATAGATCGAACATATCAGTCGTCTAGGAACTGTTATTTCTGGCCTAGAATGTTTAAGGACATTGAGAAGTATGTTTCAGAATGCGTTACATGCCAGGAACGAAATCTAAAAACAGTTAAATCTCTGCTAGGGGCGTCTAATGTTGTGAACGGCCCCTGGCAACAAGTAGCAATAGATTGTGTCGGTCCTATGAAACCATCACCCAGTGGTAACCGATATATTTTGACTCTGACTGATTGGTTTTCAAATTACACGTTGTTGTATCCGATGCCGGATAAGAGTGCCGCCACAATCGCACGAATCCGGACCACTGATATCTTTTGTAGATTCGGTATAATGAACATTTTGGTCTCAGACAACGGCTCTGAATTTGTAAACAAAACAGTAAAAGATGTTTTGGAATCATTTAACATTCGGCATGTTACCACAAGTTTTTAAAATCCAAAAGCAAATGGCCGAGTCGAACGATCACACAAAGTACTTGGTGACGTTTTGAGTAAATTATGCCGTGAAAATCCAGAACAATGGGATGTCTATCTCAGTCAAGCAGAGTCATGCTTAAATTTTCATACTAACTATACTGGGTATAGCAGTTATTTTGTTATGTTCGGTAGAGACCCTAAACTTCTTGTACATAACATAATGCGACCACGTGCTAAGTACGTGGGCGAGGAAGAACATAAGGTTATCCTACAAAACCAACATAGAGTTTTTAGGACAGTTTATCGAGTGATAAAACACCATCAGAACAAAAGATTAGCTACCGCGAATAAGGATAGAATTTTGGTTGAATTAGAAATTGGCGATCCCGTGTACCTTAAAAATAATTCTAAAACCAGCAAACTGGACCCTAAGTGGACGGGTTATTGGCGCGTCCTAGAACGACTGTCTGAAAAAACATATGTCATCAGGAATCAGTTAGATGGGACGGTTACCAAGTCGCACATTGACAACTTGAGGTGGGCACAAATCGACGATTGGAAGGTGAATGACGACGATTATCCACAAATGAGGAGAGCGCGCTACACCGTCCCTCCCAGCTCTAGTGAAGAAAGCGATGTGTCTGACGACGAACCACAGCAACGTCTGCAGGATCATTTGCGCCAAATGAAGGGGGATTCATCTTCAGATGACTCTGACGTTCCCTTAGCGGAACCTCAAAGAAGACTCCAACAGAGGGGGCAAGTGAAGACGTTGGCTCAGACGAAGCCAGCACCTCAGATGGAGGATCCAGGGACTCCATCATCTGAAAGCGAAGGACCTGAGTCCAAAGCCAAGTCGGATCCGATGACAGACCCCTCCTCACCAAACGACGAACAGTCTATGCCGTCGGATGGGACAGATATGGACGTTGCCATGGGACCACGACCAGACGATGATGCCATGGATGTGAACGTCCTCGCGCGATTGGACAAAAGGAGAAGCCGAAAGTGCAGAAAAACGACCCAAAATTCCTCCGCGGCTTATTTAGATTTGTGTCGCATGATGTTAGAAACATTTAGGAACGGTCGATAAGTAATTAAGGTTTCAGATTTCATCAGAACCATTTATTTAGTAGCATACTTATACTTGAATATATTTGAATATTAGAGACGGGGGTGTCTCCCGAAAACGATATAGCCATGGGCACTCATACGTAACGTATCTGATCTAAGGGTATCCGAGTCAGTTCTCGGCATGGCAAGTACTTTTAGTAGAATGAGGAGCGAGTTAAGTAACCTCAGTGACTATTGTTGTTTCAGAGAGACAATGCAACGATTAACAGGTTTGCTGTTGTTGGCTGGTATCGTGCAATGCGTCATTGTCAAAAATGGGGTAGTTTTTGAGAAAATTAATTTATTTTATAGTTCGTGGGGACACTGGTGGGTGACGAGTTTTATTGACCTCAGCGAATTCTCTGAGTTCATGTCCCAGTTTTCCCGGGACATAGAACGTGCTTACTATACGCATACTCAGGTAAAGAAAAAGTACGCTGACCCCAAAGATGTCAATTTCTTGGGATATTTTTCCAGATTGAGAAAACAAATTGATGATATCAGATTCACGAAAGAGGCCGTCGACGAGTTGTTGACTGGCTATAACACTTTGGCTCAATTTCGAGGTAACAGAAGCAAACGGAGTCTTCTGCCTTTCATGGGAAAAATTAGTCATTGGCTATTTGGCACAGCCACTGATGATGATATTAAAGCTATTAGGGAATCGATTGATATGATAGTGAGGAACCAAAAGAGGATTGTTACTAACGCATTAAAGAGGGTAACCGTAATGAAAGCCACTAGAACCGAAGTAAATAGAAATCGAGAGACCTTGAATGACTTGATTCTTTCGACTTATGAAATAGAACAACGTCTTAATAACGTGACTGATATGCTACACGATGAAATACAGGATTTGTCGGTCTTCACCCAGAGTTACATACACTTAGAACTCATTTTAAACCATCTGGAATTGGCTGCGCAAAAAGCCTTAGGCTATTTGGCTCCCATTGAAAGTCAAATAGGAATATTGTCTCTGGGACAAGTTACTCCAGCGGTGGTTCAGCCGGAAGCATTACGCAATATATTAAAGGACATACGAACGAATATTCCACGCCATTTAAAATTACCTTTTGATCCTGACAGAGTTGTTTCAATATTATAAGTCTCTCCCGTATCATACTGCGTGGGAAAATGGACGAATCTTGGTCACGTTTCGGATTTCATTAATTGACACTTACGCACGTATGGAATTATTTCAAATTCATAATTTGCCAGCTCCCTTCCCTAATTCCAACCGCTCTCACATTTTGGCGAAGTATTCATTGGAGGCCACGGCGTTAGCCATAAACCCAGAACGAACGTCTTATGCCTTACTAGATTATGCCAGCATGAAGGCATGCTCATCGCTTAATTTCTGTGAGACCCGACAACCGTTACGCCCTGTTAATTTGAGCAAAGATTGTGTGGTGGCTCTGTTCATGAAGTTTGACGATACTATCAAAAGGCTCTGTCGTGTTTTTATTAAAACAAATACAGCCTTACCACAGGCCATATATCTGAGATCTGGCTGGTACGCTGTAGTTAGTAACGAGGTTACAAGATTTGCCCTCCTGTGCAACCACAGTCGCACTAACACTAAATCAGTTACGGTGGACATTGGGGTAAATATGATACACGTCGATTACGGATGCCAGGCCACACATCCAACTATGTCCCTCCTGGGAACTTTTCACAGGGAATCTAGATACGAACATCCTGATAGCTTCGCTCGAGTTTTGAGAATTCGAAAAGGATCCTTCACGATGTGGTCTCCTTATATTGCAGCCTTTCCTAAACATGTGGAAGCAAAAATACCGCCATGTCTCGCTCACTTAGCCGAAATTTCCCTGGACGGTTTAGTCACTGATTTACGAAACCTGGAAACTCCAAAACCTTGGACCCCCGATAATGAATTTTGGTTATAAGTCGCTCTGGGAGTAGCAGCATCGCTATTAATTTTGGGGTTAATTGTTTTCTTGAAACGTAGACAAATTGCACGTGCCATACTTGAACAGTATCAGCCTGTGGTAACCGATGGTAGTTGTCCAGTTGCCACTGCACCGCCAGCGTTCGCACTCATGAGCGCACCGAACGATGCCCGACAGACGTCACCGGCTGGGGAGAAACCCAGTGCTGACGACCACCCGACCGTATCGACTCAATGGAATGGCAAACCAATCGAGATGAAGCAATTCGTCCGACGTATGTATCCTACCTAGGATCCGGAAACTGGAGAGGGCCTGAAGGAAACCTCCATGTGACTCCGAGCTGTCTGTAGCCGTCGTAGTAGTACTACTGAACCTTACAAGTAGAGTATGCTAGATAGTCGTCAGAAAGGTGGTGGTTATTAACATTGACAATTGTTACGATATCTAAAGGAACTTATGAAACTATTGCAGGAAAAAAACAATGGCCGAACCAATCTACAAAACGTTACCCGCTGTCCGTTTGGACGCCTCAGTGGAAGGGCAGTGGATCGTCTTCCGCGTCGACCCCACGGCGGACGCCACTGTGTTGTCACTTGCAGATTTTGCAAGCATACAATACGGGGGTAGTCAGACTCCAAAAGGACTATCGTGCGACAGACAGTCGTGGGGTGGCACAAAAGAAAGTGACGCCCAATACGCTCAGGTCTACTATGACCGGAGGGAATGCGTTGCGGATGTGGTCGACATTTTCTCACTGGAAGTGGAGATACAAGGGAGGACCAAGCATATGCCTGTGGCAGTAGCAAACGTACCGGAGAGCCTGTTGGCGTCTGATTATTTTCAAACGCCGCAGACTCATCCGCTACGGTTATAAATGATTAAATAATATGTAATTGTAATGTGCTATATTCTTAGTTAGTTTAGTTGGGGTGGCACTTTCATGGTTAATTAATTAGTTACGATATGAGATATTTTGGTAGATTTGGTTTAAGGGGAACTGTGACTTAGTTATGATTTTAATGGATATAAAGTATAATTGTTCATGTAATAAGGGGTTGGTATAAAGTTCGTTTGGTAATAGAAACATTCTGTATGTGTGTGTTACATTATATTAATTGTTGTGATAGTTTCTTGTGGTTGATATTTCATTGTGAGATGCTGTTTGTTAACCTGTTTAACGATCATCTGGAGGCTGACGACTTTCCATGTTTTGTCATTGATTTTTTTTGTGTGTATCTATTGCAGTTGTATGGCGATCACCTGGGTGAAACTTTACATTGTCGGAAAATCTACGACTTCCCAAAAATTTATTGTGTAAATGTTTTGGCTTAACAAAAGGGGGAGTGTAATATAATGAGACACTGCTCTCCACGTGTATGTAAACATGTCTTAAAATATTCCCAGGGGATGTTCATACTCCTCCACGTGCATGCAAACATGTCTTAAAACATTCTCAGGGGATGTGTATACTTCAGTGGTAGTCTAGATTTCTAAAGGATGTACATATCTCTAGAGTGGCAATTATATGGAGATTTCTCACGGGATAGGCACATTCCTGGTGTAGCAAAGAGTGAGAAGAGTGGCAGTTATGCAAGAATTTTCTATAGGATAGTCAATTAGCTGGTTGTAAGAGAGATGTACTAAAAGAGGTGGGACCATCACGTGATGGCTCCAAAGGTATTATTTAAGACACTAACAAAGGCAGATCAGTTAGACCGCACCGAACAAGACGACTGAAGTCTTCAAAAACTGCAAAGTCACGATCTCAGCTAGACAGTGAACGGCAGGGACACAGGACCGGACGGGAAAAACCACGAATCAAGCACAACCGAGGTATAGACATTTAACACAGGTGTTGGTCTCAGCCTGTCAGTCAATTCGAACCAGTCTAGCGATTGTTCTAGAGGTTTAGTTCTTTTTGCGACTTGTAGTGTGTTTACATGTGCGGTTGCTATTGGTAACTGGTGACATTGTTATTTAATACTTTCTCTAGCAGTGATATCTCTTCTCGTTCAGTTTGTCGTCAGCCTCGCATCTTATTGTAAACTATTGTTTGTTAATCACAACGCTGCAAATTAATAGACGTATTTTATTGGTTGAGGTATTTGTGTGTTGTTTTAATTACTACCACGTGCGCGCCATCTGTCGGCCGCAACACGATTCATTACACCACACNACCCTCTAGATATTTGCTCTTACACTGTGAATAGGCCGAACCTGTGAGGCTGTATTGTAGCCTGTATGTTTGCAGTAGCCGACAATTAATACAATACTCAATAGTTTTAAGCCTTGGCTTGGGCTTGGTTGGTAGAGATCATGAGTGAAAACTGAAAGTGAAACTGAGACGTTCTGTGAAATAGGGCAACGCTGTCAAAATATTGGTAATATATCTTTCACACCTTGTTTAATATCACCATCGATTCATATGATTCGTTTCTTCCTGAGCTCAGCGCGAGAGCTGATTTACATAATACATTTACGAGATATAGCCACACGTCTTGCCCAAAGCAAGTGCACATAATTATCTCCCCTGATATGTGTGTGACTTAGCAAAGACACTTACTCGCTGGTTCCCTGAGTGCTCAGCCCAGCCAGCACGCAGGTATAACGCAGTGGCACGCGCGGCACTAGTCGGATGTAATGGACCCAAACTTATTCCAAATAAATCCACTAAATGTTGGTCTAAATGAATGATTTTGGTATCGTTGCATTCCTCAGACATCTGGCTATTCGTACAAATCATTTTCACGACCCTCAATTACTCTAGTCTATAGCTACGCTGTTCCGAACTCGGTCCACTTTAGCCACGCGCATCGTGAAAACGGCAGCCATTTCAGGGAACTTACTGTATCTAGCGACATCTATCGGCGATTTGCTACAACATGCGCTGTTCCTTTTTCATCAGTCAATGTCATTGGTCAATATTATTAACGTCAGTCGTTATTAATCATCTGCTTTCGTCATCACCTTCGTCGTCTCTCTCACGATCGTATCTGTCATCGTCGTCCATGTTGACTGATGAAAAAGGAACAGCGCGTGTTGTAGCAAATCGCCGATAGATGGCGCTAGATATAGTAAGTTCCCTGAAATGGCTGCCGATTTCACAATGCCCTAACGCTAAAGTGTACCAAGTTCAGAATGGCGTAGTTATAGACTAGAGTAATTGAGGGTCGTGAAAAGGATTTGTATGGATAGCCAGATGTCTGAGGAATGCAACGATACCAAAATCATTCATTTAGACCTACATTTAGTGGATTTATTTGGAATAAGTTAGGGTCCATTATATCCGACTAGTGCCGCACGCGCTTTAGCATTGGTCGATGTAACTTCGGCAGTCATTGGTTAGCTTTACAACAACGTGAAAAAATGGCCGGCTGTGAATGATTTTTAGCCTTGTCATGGAAGTGGCGTCGCAGAAACTATTTCGTTTCTGCAGTGATGTTTAATAGCCGCGTGCTTGAAGCACATACATATACAATAAACACACATCTAGCCGATTTAACCGGTGTGTTATTCATACTGTATGAATACAGGACACTATCGTAAACAAAAGTCATCGACAGTGCATCTCGAAAAGGCGCAATTACAATTTCTAGGCTTCACATTTCCTGAACATAAATTTTAAGCACCCGATTTGTCTGCACAACAGACCACATTTACACTTCAGTCCATCAGTCATACCAGTTTGTTTGCGTAAACCGCTGCCTGTTGAGAATTTGACTAGCCAATCAGAAACGCCGGTGTAAAAAAATTTACCGAGGAAAATTAAGGGATTACCGCCCCACCTAGCGGCACGCAGGGAACCAGCGAGAGACACTTACAGCATGAATAATGAGAAAAATAACCTCGAAAGTGATAGAAAAGTAATCAAATGTGCTTTTACTAAGAAAAAATCGCATAAAAAACGTCCAAACAGGTTCACTTTGTAAGAAACTCGAGATAAATTTGGCTAAAATCACAAGCAAGCTTACACATGGCTTCTGTGAGCTCTTCTGTCGCTGGCTTCTGCGGAAATATTGTTTGCAAATAACATACTCTTCGATTAAAAATCCAAATTAATTTGTGTCTGTTTTACCACAAAGAGCACAAAAATGATTCAAAACACACATTGTGGGATTACAAATAAATCTTTCAAAGTTTTTAGTATTCCGTAAGTCATATAATTTTATTGTAGATTTCTGTTCGTTAGGTGAGTTATAGCGGTTCAAGCTCCTCGTAAACTTCCGACTGTCACTCGAGCGGTCAGCGGTCGTCGAGTTATAACCTCCACTGACAGAAGGTTGTTGTTGTTGTATCTACAAGTTTGTTCGCTTGTTTGCTAACCACGATGATCCCGCATTATTCAGGAGTAGCCTACTTCACAGCAGCCGTTGTTGTTATATTGACTGCTATTGTAATGTTTTTCTACTCAAGGCAGAAAAATGCTACTGTCTGTGAAACGAACGCCAACGTGACGATGAATTCACGAAAGAGTGAGTTAGAGACTAAGTATCAAGCTGAGAGTGAGAGTTCAACCGCGAGAAAGCCTTTGATAGTCTCAACAGAGGACGCTAAAAAGATTACCAAACTTTGTGATAAGGAATGTAAAAATCTGAGAGGACCCGCAAATGGCGATTCTAACTGTGAATTTATTGAGGATAAATCAGGTAGGCCTACCCAATTGTTAATTTACTTCCTAAGAAAACAACCAACACTTGCAGTAATTTGTATTATCTTAGATCCGGTCAAATTGTGGTAATGGTGTCAAATACGGCACCCAACGTACTTCTGTTTTTCCCATTAATTACACCTTTTTGGGTAAATAAAGTTACTGTCAGAGGTCCTAAAGTCGTGAGTGCCCTAAAGTCGTGAACGATCTTATTTCCTCGGTCCTGCGACATCTGGCGTTGAAGTTTCCAGCGTTCGTCTGCTTGCGAATGTCAAACGAACACCAGGATGTGTTGGTATTCACAATATGTTAACAAACAGTGAGTGCGTGGCTTCTTTTTAAAAATGTATTATAAAAACAGCATATTTCACTAATCCACTTTTTTGTGCATTATTGGGATATATTTTCGAAAATATTCATCGTTCAGATTTACTCAAACACGAGCTCCAGAGGTAGCTTGAACAATGTATCAAAATGTCCCAGGGTCGATAAAGTTTTGTAAGGCCAAAGCAATAAAATACAGAAAGATAATTGATGCTGGGTCCTTAGCGTTTTACGTGAACAACCTCATTGAAAACGTCTGTGCACATCAAAGTTGGGTGCAAAACATATAACAATTTATTTCAATTGCAACTGAATTAATAAACAATGCAATGCATTTTTATGTCATCTAGAGTAACTATACGCACTGTAGTTGACTTGTGTGGTCTTACCTCGTGTATTTGCGTCTAACCGAAACGGTCACGACTTTAGGGCCTCATTCAAAATGGCCGGCGATATCAGCGACCGTTTCAAATCTCTGCTTACGGAGACAAACAAGGATTAAGATTGTCAAAAGACGTATAGTTGTGAAGGTTGATATATGTCCATGACATCACATGAGCAGTTGCTAACGGACATTGGGTAGTATGACAATCAGCATTTATTATGCTTCTATTCACGACTTTAGGTCACCGGTGTGTAATATCTTGGGTACCAATGCTTTCTAGGCAAATTCTATACTCCCCTTGCGATGTTATTTTTGCTTTAAAACAGCCAGTTTTGCTCAAATACGAACGAATTTCCCGTACTCAATTCTCTCCTGTACTGACGCCATCTTTTGAAAATAAGAGAACGCACGTCGTGTAAATAACCACCAAATGACTACGAGATTGTTTACTCAGACTTATACTAAACCACCGTGTAGGCTGCAGTATTACCCAGTTCGCTGAATAAGATGATTTAGTGGTCCCCACCAGCCACACACTACATAGGATTAATTTAACTCCAATTAAAACGTATGGTCACATGGATAAATTTTATCCGCTTGGACCACAAAGTTGAACGTGGTCATCGTGTATGAAATATGTCCGCCGACCACGCTGCTGATGGTCGTATGAACGAAACATTGTCTCCAGACCTCAAGGCAAGCACTATTCGTCGGGACCACGCCTTCTTCAACATAGGCCTACTTATAGCACGTGGTCGTTTGGACGAAAAATGACCGCCCGACCACAAGCGATCTGCCGACTCGAAAAATCGTGTCAGGTCAGTAGGGATGAAAATTGATTGCCCCGACCACCCTCTCTAAATCGCTTAAAGCGCGTGGTCGTATAGTAAAAAATATCCGTCGGGACCACGCCTTCTTGCGCGTGGTCGATTGGATGAAAAATGACCGCCTGACCACAAGCGATCTGAGACTCGAGAAAAATCGTGTCAGGTCAGTAGGAATGAAAATTGACTGCCCGGACCACCCTCTCTAAATTGTTTAAAGCGCGTGGTCGTAGAGTAAAAAAATATCCGTCGGGACCACGCCTTCTTTAACATAAGCCTACTTATAGCGCATGGTCGTTTGGACGAAAAATGACCGCCCGACCACAAGCGATCTGAGACTCAACAAAATCGTGTCCGGTCAATATGGACGAAAATTAAAAGCCCATACCACCCTCTCTAAATCCATAATACAGAGCGACGAATTTGCAAGCTATAGAGGGATTGCCAATATACCGGTGAATCCGCCGTACATTCCTTTAACTGTTAATCACTCGGTGAATTTCGTCAATCCTGTCAATGGCGCAACAACGAATAACGTGGAAAACTTTTGGAAAAACGCAGAGACGACTAAAAGCTATGTCAGGCATGGGCGATGAGCAATTGCTAAGCCATCTCGACGAGTTCATGTGGCGTGGGGAACAAGAACAAACATCCAGTGCTGCTTTTTTCAATATACTGCACCACATATCAGTAATGTATCCGATGCCGTGAAGAAAAGCAGGACGTACATACATAATTATATACTTGGCGTGCCTCCAGGAATATTTTTGTGATTTTAGTGATTAATTGTGTTAACGAACTCTGTATTATTGTCTTTGGTAAATACACTATACTCTATATTATCGTAAATACTCTATATTATTGTCTATTTTAGTCAATATAATTCTTAAACATTTATCGGGCCTAATTTTCTCAGAACAATTCATGCTCGCACCCAGCCTTCAATATGGCTTAATATTGAATTGCCCACGTTGTGGACCTTTCAATAACAAAAGAGCGGTGGACTAAAAAAAGTATTAGAAGAGGGAGCACCACTGTGAATTGCACATTTGCGCTTATTTAATGGAGTTTTGTGAGCATGCAATTTGCCTAGCACATACATTTAATGGCCGTGAGCCACGCGCTTTAAGGGCCTTGGAGAAGGTGTGGTCCCGACGTACATTTTTTTACCAGACGACCACGTACTTTAATTGACTCAGAGAGCATAGTAGAGGCTTTAATTTTTTGTCGGTACCGACCCGATGCAATTTTGCTCAAGTCTCAGATCGCTTGTGGTCGGGCGGACATTTTTCCTCCATGTACACGACGTAGTTGTCATCCACAGGTGGCGCAATAATACAACCACATTCAAACATGGCGTCTCCGCAAGTTCATTGAGTTAGAAAAATTTGCTGATATTACGACTGCATGTTGGAAGTTGGGAGAAGTATTAACACTGCAAGATAGAAGAAAATAGTCATTTCATATATTCGACCCACATATGTGAGTATTTATAAGGAAAAACAGAAATACGCTGGGTGCCGTATTTGACACCATTACCCAAATTGTATCTTCACAAGTGACATTTTTCAGACAAAAAACATAGCAGCTGAAAACTAATGCCAAGCGACCATTTCTTTGGTGACTGGGTTTTAGCTTCATTTCTTATCATTTATGCTTCTCTTTCTTGTAAATTGTCTCTTTTCCCAAATATTTAGGGTATTCCTGCGAAATGTCGCAACATGTTGTTTGGTAGTTCTATCTAGGTGAGCTGACTTATGGATGAGACATTCTCACCACCCAGTGACTGAAACTTTGTTCACAAAAATGCAGGGTTAATTAACTGTAAGTTAATGTTACACTGCTACTGGAGCTTCTTTCGATTTCGCTAAACATGCATTAATGATACAGTGTTAAAGGCGAAGGCAACCTTTTTACATGTCACTTTTAGCAAAAATAAGGTTTGTTGCTTATCCCAGACACATTTTTCACTTAGTTACCGCTTTTCGTAATTTGATTAATTTCTCGTCCTCTACTCCGGAAGTGACATTTTGGGAGGCAAGAGTTTTGCGCCAATTTCTTTTCATTATAGTCTGACTGTGAGAACTGTCGAGTCAATCATTGTTCTACCTCGGTTGTGATAAGTTCGGTAGTTGTTTGCTTTTGTTTACAAGTCAGTCAACATGCCACACTGTTGCTGCGTGCCGGGATGTACTCATTATCATCTCACGCGCTTTGGGTACCCTGCGTCGCTTTCCGAAAGATGACACTCTTCGCCGTACTTGGCTAGCTCGTTCATGTGAAGAACGCAGCTCTACCCGTCCACGCAACATACAAATTAGTGGAGGGTTACCGAGTGTGTGGCAAGTATTTTCTGCCGTCGGATTACGACAGAGATATGTACGCTGAATTGATGAAGGTCCCTGCGAAACAACGCCCGAAGAAGTGTACCATACTGTCGCTGTTGATTCCCGGCAGTGCCCCATTGCCAACCCCGTGAAGTGCGTTTTTGAAGCGAGAAGCCTTGCGAGCTGTGGCCACAATATACAATGACTGGAGGCACTTCATCTACTGTCACCCGTGCCTCGGAACGTACCACATTGCGTGCAATTACGGGAACTAGCAGTGATTCGCCCTGTGCTGTTGTCTCTAGACCAGAGCCTGTAAGCAGCCCTGCAGCGATGTCGAGTAGTGTGAGTGAATACAGGCCCAGTTCGACATCCAGTGAAGAGGGCAGTTTGTCATCCGTCAATGAACAGATCGGTGAGCCTAAGTTTGATAAGTTTATTGAAGACTTGTATTGGAGCTATTTAGAAGGTGCCAGGTGTGTGGCGAGGGAGTCACACGGCGGGATGTAAGCAGTTTGGGTGCTCAGATCACCCTCCAATGGGAGTGTGTCGCGGGACAGTTCTTCCTCTGTACATGAGATGATAATGAGTACACCCCAGTACGCAGCAACAGCGTGGCATGTAGACTGACTCGTAAGCAAAAGCAAAGAACAACCAAACTTATTACAACCGAGGTGGAACAATGACTGACTCGACTGCTCTCACAGTCAGACTATACGAAAAGAAATTGGCGCGAAATTCTTGCCTCCCAAAACGTCACTTTCGGAGTAGGCCACGAGTAATTAATTAAATTACGAAAAGCAGTAAACACGTGACAAAATATGTCTGTGATAATCAACGAACCTTTTTTTTGCTAAAAATGACATGAAAAGAGGTTGCCTGTCAGACGATTGACTGTGGGTTTGTTTAAAAGGTAGCTATGCTTTGAGATTGCGCGTAGATGGAGAGTGAGTAATCAAATCCAGTAATTAATTTATTACATGATAACCCCTAATTAGATAAATGAAACCTATTGTTAATTAAGTAATCAACTACAAAGAGTAACTACACTAGCACCCTCTTTAAAGATTACTTTAATCAAACAACCAAAACAATCAAATGTCTTATCTGCTATCCAAGCTAGGATTCTCCACTTGTTGGATGTTTGTCCTGTTAGTGAATCTTCGAACTGCACACACTGTATAGCAACAGTGTACTTGCTGGTCACTGTCTCTGGTGATGCAACACTTGCAGGCAATTTCTTCTACCCGTGATTCTTCTTGCTGGTCACAGTCTCTGGCTGATGATGCAACACTTCTGACAGGGCTCAACGTTAACTTTTTAAGCCATTTGCCCTTTGGGCAAGTAGTTGAAATTTTTACTTGCCCGAACAACAAATTCACTTGCCCCAAGTACAATCCCAAATAGCACCGTGCATGTGCACACCTAGGTAATGTGTTACCGTAGGGCTGCAAATTAAAAGAGTAACTACTATGGTATCTGAACCATTGCCTCACGTTCACAGGCGCCGAAATGAGCTAGGACATGAACTCTAGACACTTCTGTGTATTCTTCAATTTATACGCCCTCATGCATTAAAGTTTGTGTTGTTGCTTAACCTGAATTTGAATTTTTGCTATCCGTAAAAATCTTGAACAGTTTTGGTCATCGGTACCTTGTATTAAATTAAAATCAAATTTTAACATATAATAATGCCACATATAATTTTATTTTCAATAAATAATTATATTTTTGAAAAATATATATACCGTTCAGAGCGACAATCTGGAGTCACCACCGGGAGCTGGGCATTCATAAGAATTTCCTTAGGAATTCCCCCTGAATAAATGGCAGGCCTTTAAAACTGCTGTGTAGTGTAGAAAATATGTGGTCAATCATTCACTTTTTAGTTTTTGCGCTTATCTGTATGACTTAATCCTCCAACGAACACAGTGCTTCCAGCTGTGCATGAGTAAACGCCGGCAAAAATCACACGTTATCCCTTGTTCACTGTCTCGCAGGCCAGGAAACCTAATTTCCCATGACGGAACCCATCCCCGCACTCTTTTCGTTTCATTTTGTTGCTTTGATTCTTCCTGAACTCGTTTTTTAGCAACTAAACCAATGCCGTCCAGGCCTGGACGGCTTCCTTGTTTGGACGTTTTGCCAGTGTGCAGATGATCAGTAGTATCACGTAACAACTTATTCAGAAACTGCAGGGCACGTTCAGAGAATCGAAAGGATTTGACCGCAGGCGTCATCTGTGTACGCTGCATCACACTTGTTCTATTTTCCTTTCGGCGCTCATTCGAAAACGGAAGATTCTTTGACGGCCACAGGGGCTTTTTCGACGGTTTATAGGCTTGTGTCGGGGTTCGTTACTTTGGAACAAATGTCGAGCCCGCAGACAATCTTAGGATCTAATTGCCTATGTGGCCAGCTTTTTAACTTGCCCATCGGGCAAGTACTTTTCAAATTCCACTTGCCCAACGCAAAATCTACATGTACACGGGCAATCGGGCAACCGTTAGTGTTACTACCCACACCCACAATGCAAGTGACAAGCTCTTAGTTAACTTCCTGTTCGTTAACCCTTGCCCTTGCCAAGATCCTTTCTAGAATCTTCCACGAGATGGCTCTGTTGTACAATTGCTTCTGTATACCGTAGCAAGTCTTTATGCTTCAACTACTATAGCGCATCTAATTATCTTGTTGATTTCAGCCTATAATATAACCTTCTACTTATTTAGCGATTGGCTAATAAAAACCGCATGATCATATCCACTCATATTATTGGCTGTTACAATTTGTTCTCAGAATTTTTTAGAATCTCTAGAGTACTTTGACCCCAGAACCCAAAGTTGTAAACACCATCTAAAAGTAGTTTTTACATTAAAATACATGTCAACAAGTCTGACCCCATGATTTAAAAGTACACATGCACAAATTTTGGGCAACTTGAAATGGATCTATTCTTACTGATTACTTAATCAATATTTATTCTGACATTGCCTTCATCTTTAAAAAAGAGATAACTACTATCAGGAAGAGATAACCAGGAAGGGACAACTGTTTTAGCGCATTTTAACGTGGTTTCAAAAGTGATTTCAAAAGTAAATGTTGAAGTCGTCTGGAATCCAAGCATTGTGTTTGAAAGCTTAACTCTTTAGCTATAAAATGACACCACTTTGGTTCCCAAAGACTGCACATTAATGGCACTAGGGTGCTTTGAACATGACTTGTTTTACCCTTCTAAAAGATGCCTCTTCCCAGGCATGTACTCGGGCATGATCCTCTTTCTTGAACCAACAGATGTCACGAATATATGCAAATGAGGCTCGCATCTCCTACGTCATATGACGTCATACAACGCAAACTTCCAATTTGAACCCTCGGGTGACTATAGTGAATGACTTGAAACGCAGTTCTACCTGATTGGACAGATCTAAGAAAATTAAGAACTCACTCAAGTCAATGTTCAAAGAACATTGTGTATGGTTTCACATGAAAATACATTTAATTGTATTTAGATACGCTTGCATGTGTGTGAGCGTGGACTTTGTCATTTTGCTTAAATCCAGATTTAGAAGCAGGTGTTAGTCAAGAAATTAGCTGCTCCTGCCGCGGTGGCCGGTGTCGTGGTGCCCGAGTCACCGAGAAGTCTGATCCATGCACGCGCAATTCGACGAACTAATGCTAGTCGCTGGTCAGCTCCGCTATGATTCATTTGAGACGTGCAGCTTAACTCGTACCCGTGTCCTGGCTCCAAGGTCATTTTGTTGCCAGTTTCGGGAAAAGTTCATTTTAATACGGTCATTTCCTGAAGATTTTTTTGAAAGATATGATCCCGAAATCCTTGGCCTATAGACCTGTATCAAAATTCCTTGTTGAAACACGGCCACTGGTCCAGCTTCTGCCGGGCGGCTGGGGAAAATGCTATGGAACGCATGTCCCAACAATGCACACACTCCAACCCCTGCAGTTCAAGTTCTTTTCCCGTCAATCACAGTGCGCGGATTCTACACGGGCAGCCTACTGTATGACTACACCTTATTTTTAACAAGGTGCGTCACTGAGTCACGATGTGTCCAGCCTTTGCAGTATGCACAGGAATGTCAAGCAAACGATTCGGTTTAGAAGAACCTACTGGGAACTACAAGCATCAAGGAAATGCAAAGACAATCTTTCCAAATTTATGAGCAATGACTTGAACTTCTTTTTCGATCTGATCTACGGTTTGTAAATTTTTAGTGTAGTTTTTAATTCAATACATTCATGAATATCACTGTTATTTAGTGTCCTTCTTTGCGATATGGTGGTCTGATGATGGATCGAATTTTTGCAAATCAGCCTTCAGCCTTCAACTAAGTTCAGTGACGCATCGCCATTTCTTACAAGACAGTTTCTGTGCTGTGCACGAATGTTTTGTGTTTATGGTGAGTTTGGAATCTCAACTTCCCCTCGTGAGTAGTTGGCAGTGTCATGTCGGAGGTGTATAGAGGGCGCAGCACTGAAAAAAGTGGGAGCTAAAGCCCCCTCAGCCCCCCTGTAACGCACCGCCTATGGACCACTGAAAAACTTGGACTGAATTAAAGGAGAATGCCACCCGATTTAATTAGTCTTTTTTGCCTTATTAATCGGTCTATATCCGCATCGCCTTGCACTGACACGGTCGACCTTACCTTGCCAAGAGGTGTCACTTTAACCTGTGAGGAAGTTGAGTACTGACGACAGCGACGTCAGTGGTTCATCTGCAGAGTGAATGCCGCTATGTTGCGGTGTATCTTTCCCACTTGTGCGAACTGTGCAGCTGCGAGGAAAGCGGGTATATCGTTTTATCGACCTCCTCGAGAGTCCGAAATGTTTAGGAAGTGGATCGCAGTAGTGAAGAATGAAAAGTACGCTGTAAATAGCAAGTATGAGGCCGTGGAACATCTTGTCTGTGGCCTGCAGTCGTCGACAGCCGCGTGAGTGCCTGATGAATGCCAGCTTGCCAAATAACTATCCCTACGTTCCGTTGTCTGAGCTTGTTCACGGTGCCTCTTTAGTATTTATTCATCACTGTATTCCTGTTCGAACTGATAGCCTGTGAAACCTAACGATCCACCTCCGAAGTCTTCGTCGGGACTGATGAGCTCTCGTCCAAGTCGCAGGGGATTGCGAGTTGCCATGTTGACGTTTACTACTGAGCGTTCTGTTTCAAAATGAATTATTCTCACCCTAAACAATACTTATATAAAACTGAAACAAAGTCTGTCTCATTAGATGCAATTTGTAATGTCTTTGGAGTGTTTCTGAGTGCAAATGATTTGAGAAGTCAGCAATGAATAAATCACTGCGTTACCCGACTTTAGGTGCAATAAAACTAATTGACGGGACACCGAGGCCGTGTGAGCTCATGCTAATTTAGTGTTGGATGGCAGTAACTGTTGTGAAACAACTCGATTTCCATCCCACGGCCAGGTGTTAGGGGAATCTTTATTTATACTTACATTATACAAATAATGATTGTCAATGTACAACTTCTGCCCTGACCATGCGCGCACCCATGGGGGCTCGAACGAGGGCAAAGTGGCGAAGTGGGCAAAAAGGTCCGCCGCTGGGAAACAAAAAGTCCGAGAAAATGAGACTAAAGTCCTCTAAATAAGCACAATCGCGTAATTCACAGTGGCGCCCCCGTTTTTTTTTAGCACACCTGCTTTTTTGTTACCAAAAGGTCCACAACGTCAGAAATTCGAGCCCCCCCATATTGAAGGCTGAGTGCGCGCATGCTGACGGTGCTGTGGACAAAGCGGAACCTGAATTCGCGGCCCCGACGAGTAAGTAGATTTGCAGTTTCGTGGCTAATTCACCAACATAATCACGTGCACATTACTTTGGCTCACTAGTATAGTATTTTCCTGACTAGTTTAGTTTCCAACTTTGGCTGGTTTATGTTCGTGATGTATGATCAGTTTCCGAGCCAGTGGTTGGGATAACAAATCAATCCGGCCGGCCGCGACGGGCCTGATCGAGCTCTGAGCCACTGGCCAGGATAACGTGTTTAGAACTCAAAAAATCACAGTTCTAAACAACACGGACTAGGTTCTCCTGTCTGTATCTCACGGAAAAATACTTCGAATTTATCTCCGAACAGACCCCAAACTCCTGCTACGGACCTTATTGGCCTGCCGAGCTGTTGTAGGCTACGGCCGTGTCCAATTACCAATAAATCCGTAACAGCGAAATAAAACAACACGTTTTTATCAGAACTCGGTGTATTTTTAAGGGTTTTACATCGAAGTTTGATGATTTATTGGTGTAAAACGATGAATTCAAGCGATAAGGTGACACCAGTACCCGTGTTGTGAACTGCTGAACAGACTGCGTGTGAAACCAATTACGTCATTGGATAATTTCAACACCTCAGTCTGATGTCAGGTGTCAGGTAACGCAACCGTACGTGCCGTTATGGAGTAGAGCTACTCGATCTAAACTGATACAAATTAGGTTGTTTTTTGGGTGGCATGCTCCTGTAATACGCTCCGCAAAATTTTTGCTTTACAAATTTTCTCAAATTTTAGAAATACATGCATGAATGATTCAGTGCACATTGTCAAGAGCGCTTAGACGACCTATGCTGCAAAAAGGGAGACCCTAACAACAATTGTCCTGGTCAGGGCCTTCAAATGGTAAACCATACACCGATACTGAGTTGTCAAAGTTATCTTGAGTTTTCTCTCTGATCAGTATTTGAAGTCTTTCTTTTTTGTCTTTCCCCAGCCGCACACCTTTGTCGGTTGCCATGGTTTAACCCTGAGGCATGCAATTTTTTTAGGGTGGCACTCGCCCTCCCCCTGCTTACTAAGGTCCTGGTGCAAGGAGTCCATCTTTGGTCCAAGGTCAATGTTGTGTTTCAACACGCACTCGTTGTATAGCTTGAGCATTAAATTAAAGGTTTAAGAAATACAGGAGCAGTGTTGCGCATTTAATTGTGCGTGTAAAAGGGTTTATGGATTCGTACTGAATTTGTTGCTGCAACTTAACTCTTGGGCTTGTACCTGGCACGTGACCACAAATGTGGACACTAATTCTGCTATTGCGCAAGTCGACTGTAGCAAGGTGGCCAGTGAAAATGTAAGGCAGCACCTGGCCAGTGGGTGTGTGTGACAACTCGGATTTCTAGTCTCTTATTATGAAATCATTGAAGGCAGTTATCAGCACCTGCAAACAAGAATTTTGAAGTATAGAGAATTTCAACAGGAGTTAGCTGTAGACTTAGTCGCAAAGCTGCCGACATTCCAGCCACGGTTACTGCCAATCCTTCGAAGCAATTATAGCACATATATACGAATTTTTAAGAATGGCAAGGGTGCGTTTTGTGTTGACGGAAATGTCCATGGCGTCGAGGAATCTGAGGCATTTAATGATGAACAACTGTTGTGGCTTAATTTGGAAAAACACTTAGCAAAACTAACTTCCAGGTATGCATACTGTGGTGGAATTAAGAAATGCGATTATGGCAGTGCTAATTGTAGCAGAGCCACAAAGTGTGCTAAAATGGTAGAAAATTAGGCACAACATTTCTGTAGCAGATTAAAAGTTGATTGGCGCAGGAGAAGGCCGATGTCTTCAATGCTCAGAGACTTTCGGCAGGCAAGAGACTTGCCAAGAAAATGGTGCAGTTGAGTCCATGCATTCTAAAGGAACGAACTGCAGCCAATTCCAGTTATTCGGTGCAACTTCTCTCACCCGATGGCGTTGTTTCACGATATCGCAACCTCAAACAATGTCAAAGAAACGAAACGCGGAGGGTGAGATATTACAGGGTATTAATATTTATTATTGGATACAGGTGTCCACCTCAAAACGAATTTCCCACGGTCATTCTTTATGCCGATGGCAATGTTTTCGTCAACTGAAGAAGAACAGGAATCATAGACAACCCGCGCTCTCCGTCTATGGTTCTGACACTTCAAACTTTTGTCAACACGATAAGTAACCGCAGAAAGTTTGATGTTGACCTCATTCTAATCTTCTCTGCAATCCACTGTCAGGGGACGAAAACAATTCAAAGTCCGCTCCTCGAAATAGGGCTTGCTTAGCTGGAATTCAGAACTGCGGTCATGAGAGTGTTTTCACCTCCTGATTGCGAAACGATCGAGTTCGCTGTGATATCTTCATCAGCGCGTGCTCTCAGCGGGAGGTCACCGCTTTATTCACTCAAGGGCTTGACCAAGAATTGACGAGAGTCTCAGAACTCCCACATGCAAATTTGATATGCAAATGAGGGAGTACTTGACTGCTGCGCCATCTATACATCGACGGAAAAGCTTAAATACCCGTGACTGCGTGCGGGAAGTTGCGATTGCGTGCGCTGAAGTCGATATTTTCAAAGTACAATTACACCACTGTTTAAGGTTGCAAGTGAGTTTTTTGATATCCTTCTATAGAAAAAGCTTTAAAGTCCTTGTCTCACGCGTTGTTAACCCTTATTACATGGTTAGAAGATGTTATAAGGATCCAAGAAGTACCTACCCCATAACTAATACACGATCCGTACTCGAAAACAGTTTAAATGAACGCGCCACTCACGATTCGCACCCGAAGAAACACCGCCATTTTGAACTTGCCGCGAACCCGGAAGTACAATTCATTCAGGAACCCACGCCGAGAAAACGCCGTCGGTGCGACTGGAGCAGTGCCTGTACTGTTACCAGCCAGCAAATGGGGATAAAAAAAATCGACAGCGCGCCTTAATTTTGATAAAATCAAACTACGGACAATTTTATGGAATTTGCTGAAGAAATGTGGCGAATAAATTTTGACAAAAACTATTTTGCTAGACTCGGGACCGCAGCCTATCGGACCCGGTGCGGATCGAGACCAGACACTGGCAAACGGTAAATGCATGCGGTTGCAAGCTGTTTTGTCGAAGTAAAATGGTCAAATGATAAATGCTGCATATATTCAAGGGTAGTTTCATACACTTGCATGAAATTGCGGGCTGGTTAGTCCTGTGTCACACTGCCGCGGCAGACCTTAGTTAGCCTCAGTCACCAGCTACCAGTGAAGACTATAGTCAAAATACAGCTTGTTAGTAGGCCTATACAGTCTCCCGTTCAGTAGCGCTAGGACCTCGCAAAGAAGCAAGACTTCGCGAGATTACGTGAGATATTGCCGTGTATTTTAAATGAGAACATGTGACTTTGACTAGGATTTTGCAAGGTCCTAGCGTAGGTCCTGGCGTCTACTGAACGCACGCCAGCTTTGCGCCAAGACTACCCTTAGGCCAACTGGTCGCTGGCCACAAACACAAAAAACACTAAAATTGAACAAAGTTTCTTTTTTGTAGCAACGTTTGTCAAAATGTATCAACGTTAAATCTTCACAAATTACAAAGTAGCCGATTGAACATGCCTTTCAGTTCAGCAAAAGTCGACATTGCAGGTGCCGCCAGAAATGAGACGAAGTCCAACGGGAATGTGAGCACATTTATCTCTTAATGAGTAACAACTGCGAGTCTGAAATTTGGTGAACACTGTTGAATCGTGCAGGATAGTAAGTAAAGATATGTCTAACTAAATTTCACCGTAATTTGTTTGCGAAAACAATTTACACAAAGTTTTAAACTCGTAACTTATCCCGCTGTCCTCCAATATGGCCGACGCGATCCAAACAAAGTGACCCAAATTTCGCCACAAAACTTGCAATAACTTTACAGTGCTTGCCCCGATTTTGATACTTTTTCGATTTTTACTGAGTAGAATGTACTACCTTTCCGATGATAGCAAAGTACTTTTTCAAAACGAGGAAAAAAATAAAACCGAAAAAAAATTGGTTCGACCCATATTGGTTCCTAGGTTCGACCCGCCTACGTAAGGAACTAAACACCAATGCTATTTTAACATACTAAGTACGCGTAACATTCCAAAAAAATCAACGACCACTAACTACAAACTATAAATACACTACATATGCAAACGAATCACGATATATTACTAATAAAACAAAATAATGAAGACTTTTCGAGCAAGCCATAGCACATTCAGTTACAAGGAAAAAATGGCGGCGTTCAGGACAAGTTCCTGAACTGATGAGCCGGAAATGTGGGTACGGAAATAACCGATGACAACCGGTAATCATACGCTCAGAGAGAAGGGTCAAATACTGTTAAAAAATCGCTTTTGGCAAGAAAGGCGAAAAGAATATAAAGAAAGGGTGTCGAAAATAAGAATTTATGTAGTAAGTATTTTCGGATACTAGAACCACATGGGCAGTTTGCAACAAGGACTTTAATCTCTCTGATAAAATCATCTGTTTCCTTTTAAACGAAACTTAAGTCCTGAAATTAGTCCAGGGAAGGAGGCCAAAAACGGGGGTTTACCTAGTTGTCCCTTCCTGGTTATCTCTTCCTGCTACTATACAGGAAAAAATCCCCTTGTTCCAAGATTAGAATTTTGTCTCGTACCTCTTTTTTCAAAGCCAGAACATGTCCTCGCCAATCAACCAAAGAGCAGTTTGCCTGCAGGCGAGTGTTTAAACCATTAAGAAGGCGTTTTCCTGTTGCTCCCAACTTGTTCGATTCTGTAGCCCAACAACAAGTTGGGAAGTTCACCCCTGAGGCAGGGACTCATCTAGCGGCCGTCATTGGGACGGCACTTTTAAAAAAATGACGGCTTTGGACGGCACGGCCAAGACGGAAAAAAGACAGCCTGTTCTAAGACAACCTCGGCGAAAATGAAGGCTAAACGAAGACTTTTAACATTTATTATTTATAAATTTTATTGAAATCTACAATTCATTGTTTAAGTTCACTAAGTATTAACAAATAACTCGACATTAGAAACATATGCGACCTATTTTTACTATAAATTCACAATGACGATCGGCAAATACTGGCAGCCATCTTTGGGGAATACTTTCCTGTTCTGTGACGTCAAGGTGATTTCATACGGAATCCCCGTACGGCTGAAATATTGCATCCAGCGCTGACTAGCTTCACATACATGGACACTTAATCTTTGAAATTGAAGAACGCACACCCGAAGTTCAAAGAATTTGCCGATAAAACTTAGCACAAACTTCCTTAATTTTTTCGCGTAGTTCCGTTGCAACTTGAACGAATGAATGAAAAAATATAAAAAAATCCTCACGGCCGAACGACGTATATTGATGCGCGGGAATGCAGTGCAAAATGTGGTATGTTATGTTAGTTACGTATTCAATGAACTTAGCATGAAAGTAAAAGCCTCGAAATACTTCAACTTTTTGTGGAATTCCATGATTATTGGTCGATTTTAGTTTATCCTCTGTGTGTGTTTCCGTGTGCCGTATATGGAAAAAGTGGGTCAGCCAGTCACGTGCACAGCACCTGTTACTTCGGCCGTGAACCAGGCTGGGATTTGGCTCTTAAAACTGTGAGAAAAGAATGGTTCTTTTTAAGAATATATTTCTTGTAGCGTACTATGAAAGACTGTGATTGACTTTCGACCTGGTAAGTTTCAATTGAGTAAAGCGTCCACTTATAATGCACTGCAGAAGACGTTAACAACTACGATGTCCCTGGCGACCACTGGCAACGCTCGTAGCCAAACGACTTGAAATTTGCGAGTAAAGCGCTCGGAAAAATGTTTAGAAAATGTAAAAATACGAGCACCAAATTCAAACACGTAGTTTTGACATTTTTTTTTGTCACGATCTTTTACGAAGTCAAGTCCGGGTAAACAAGCGCGAGTGCACGTATGCTATCACTCTTATTTTCCAGCGGAGATTTTCGCTGATGTTGAGCAACTGGTGGTCCTGACTTGTGATTGACCAGAACTGGTTCTTATATCTGATTCACCCCTATACGCAGTTTAAGCTTTCTTATATGTGATTATAATTTGGGCACTACTTCAGCGTTTTACTGCATCCACTATATTTTCCTTGTGTGGCATTTATTTTTCTAAGTGGCTTGACAGATTCTGGTGAAACTTCACAGTATTTATTACTTGGCGAAATAAATTTTGCCGAAATAAATTTTGCCAAGTATGTTGCTCTTCCATCAATTTTTTTTTGTTCGCATGACGCAATTTTCGTCCGATCATCACGAAATTTACAAATAACACATAGTTTTGGTAGTACTGGAAGCCTATTGTTTTTCGTCATAATCGGATCCAAGATGGCGCATGTGGTGGCCATTTTATTTTCATTTTAAGATTCAAATGCTTCTGGAGGTTACAATCTTTTACATACAGGGCTTGAAACGCGGCACAATTATTGGACCAGACGTGTGCTACATGTATACCGGAAATTGTTCACTTCCAGTTAAAGATGGCGGAAATATCGGCAATCGCGCATGCACACCTGGATTTTGGGAAAAAACATTTTCTCCTGTAGAGGGCGCATTATTGGGCCAATTCCTTTGAATTTTTGCAGGTATTAGTTTCTTATGACATGGTATTATACAAAGCCAAAAAAAACAGAAGTTGTTCTCAAGATGGCAGATCCGGCGCATGTTGACCTTTTTTCAGTCGTGCTGGGGTTCCATTTAAACAGGAAGAGGAAATGACATCAGGGTTCGACATAACGAGCTGCAGGTCGCATTTGCGACCTGAACTTTGGAAATGCGAGCTGAGATTTTTGTCAGCTCGTATCAAGTCGCAAAATGCGACCTGGAATTTCCAACAAATGCGAGCTGAGTTTTTACACTTCTCGGCAGATACCTGGCAAATATAAAGCAACTACAGTATTGGTAATCCGACCATTACTTGGTTGTTGCCAAATCCAAGTTCAAAAGACCACTAACTGAGAAAAGTCCCCCGATGACTTGTAAGCAAGTCGCTTGACCATAGCATATGCAGAATCGATATTTGACGCGTTTCATTGGCTAACATTTTCAGCCACTTTTGCAAATTTCCGGATTTGCCGAAGAAAGTTTCGGGCCACATAACACGTCATAAAACTTCACAAAACAGTGGTGTTTCTATTAATTCTTAAGCGATCAACTTATCAAACTTTGTGGTGGACAAATATGTTTGTTTTTCGCTTAAGATGTCCTTATTACCTTTACCAAATAGCCACGACAACATCCCTGATATCGCACTGCGGCACTGGTCGGTCTCGTTGTTAGCGTGCAAGCGGTCCCGGCAAGACAATCGTGACTTAGATATGTGCGCCTCGTTTTTATCCCATAAGACAGCCAAAGTGAAAATGACAGCCTATTAATCCCCAAACGACGATCAAATCTTTACTTTCAGTTGCCAAGAAATTCTCAAACCCCATTACTTGTTTCTGGGGCTACGTGCGCGAAATATGATTCGTCTTTCACACGTTGTTGCCAACGTAAAGTGTAGGCCTATTCCAGCGATTCAAGTGCGTGAACTCACGCGTGCGCACCGTTTCAAAGCTGCACACCAAAAGAGAACAGCGGCAGTCCTAAATGAAAGAGTATACCGGCTTGGCTCTGTTAAGCACCCGGGTGCCAATGGTTTATTTGAAAATGAACTCATAGATTTCCGGCGGTTATAAAAGACCTGATGCTTTACGATATTCCCCGGAACGGATGTAACCCAGAAGTGATATTTTCCGGTTCCGATGTTTTCGAGGTCGATGTTCTCTAAATCCTATATTCTATGCCCGTAGCCAGCTATTACAACTAAACGGGTACTAGATGTGAAATTATGGTTAGCGAACTTTTTCTTCTCTTCATACACCTCCCCCGCCCTCTCCCCACTCCCCGGCAACTTTTCGCTCCCCGGACCACCGCCGCCGTAAAAATGCTCAGACTCCAATAAAAATAATCATGTTCCAGCTGAAGCGGGGAATTAAAAACAAAATTATTCCGGGTGGCTAAAAAGGGTACAGTGTAGATGGTAACGATATGCAGAAAGTCACCCCTAATAGATGGAGTTTGCCTCGCAAAATCGTATTATTATAACGTTTCTTACCATTGTAGTCTTTTAATATCTTATTACCGCAAACACTCGGGTTAACGACTGTGCTAACGCACAAGCCTACTCCCTATCTTTGAAGTGTTTCACAATAAGCGCTCACTGATCTACTAAGCGTTCCCCCTCAACTTTTGAGAATTTCCAATTAAGCGCCCACAGTTTAGGCTAGCGCCCATCATATCGCACTACAAACGACCGAGCATGGTTTAAAATTGACTCGCAGCCTATATGGTGTGTCACTGTCATTTTACACAACAATTCCGTTTTCAAAAAACGTCTTTTCTCAATATGTAAAAAACAAATTCCGGCTTTGTTTTATACCTCCGAAAGAAAGTTAACTCTAGTGACATGCGTGTCGTTTTATGACTGACCTATTTTTCCCGTACCTGGAAGGTATTGAGCAAACTTGCCATTACCAGATGGAAACTCGCACGGAGGGAGTCGGGAATTATTTGGAGTCTATTCACTTCATGGAAAACTAATTTTTGAGTACGTAAACAGCATAAGTACCACATTTTTGTTGTGAAATTTGCACTGAATTGTTTATTCGGTTAAAGCATCGTTTCTTGGACTTTTTTTCGACAGGCGTTTTTCAAGCATGAGTTAAGTTGCAAAATTTGGGCTGCGAACAAAAAGCGGAGGGAATTTGCCCTCGGAGTTAGTTTGAATCGTTAACGACTTTGATGACAGCCAGTAGCAGGTGAGACCTAGCAAAATCCCGGATACTTTTTCAACGGGCATTTTCTCCCTTTTCAAATCGCAAACTTAGCTACTCAAATGCACGTGTCAGTTAGAGAGAACTAATTCAACTTTCACTTCGGGAACTTGACTTGCGCTCTAGAGACTTTCAATGGCGGTCGTGAAGAACAGTAACGCCGTACCTATGAACAAAGTCAGTTTTGGGATCTGAAATTTGTGAGTATGTAACGCGACAGGAAAGAGCATAATCTAAGCATTTTATCGATGATCTAAAATCAATTTTGGCGCGTAAAATGTCGGGAAAATTTTGCGACCTGTCATTTATGAATGCTAGCTGGATTTTGGAAATGCGACCTGGGATTCTGGCTAGGTCGCAAAATGCGACCTGGCGATTTTAATAGCGTCGAGCCCTGGACATGAAGTTTTGCATGTGGATTCTCTGAGGTATATTCTTTCAAATGAAATGTTACAATTTTTTTCTCAAACTTACGGTTTTCGAGTTATTTGACTTTTAATTTCGAAAAAAACTCAAAATATCAATTTTTTCAAAAAATTGACAGAATTTGGCGATACCATCAACTTAGATAGAGTTTTAAACGGGCTTTCAGAAGATGTTTCCGTTTTTTGCCAGGACGTTTACTTTATGAATTATTTGAGATTTTCTGATTGAGCACTTTGACTGCGTTGATGTTGGTTTAGCTTCTATTGAATAAGACTGTAGCCTATGTTTTGCTGATTTATGACATCTAAGTGCAATATATGAATGTTATGATGTTGTTCAGCATCGTCACCATCGTCATCATCTTCGTCGTCGTCTTTTCAGTTAATTTTGCCAAGTGTCGCTCAAGACTGTACTTTCTTTGTTCATCATCTTCACCATCGCCGTCATTTTCGTCATCATCACTATCGTCGTCTTTTCTCTTAATTTTGCCAAATGTCGCTCCTCGGAGTGCTTTCATTTTAAATTTGTGGGTGGGATACACCAGCACCACTTGATTTTTGAACGAATTTAAGTGCTGTGCTATCCCGTTTTCAACAAAATACTGCTTGTCCAAAATTGTCCAAATGGCTTTGTGTTTTAACGAAACATACCTGACACAGGGGTACATGGCGGAGATGCATCGCTTTTTGTGCAATTTTGACTGCAGTTCGACGAACAGATTTATTTTCTGTCGTGGCTTGGAATAACGAATCATACTGTAGGGGACCAAAAAGGCAAAAATTGTTACTATTGGACACTAAAATCAAAAAAAACTCAATCTTATGATGCTGCATGTCCAACGTTAACTCAAGTGCTTCATTTCGTATATTTTATGCCATTTCGTAAATCCGTTTTCAATATAACTTTGTTTTATCTATTTTATCATTTATCGTAAACATAGTGCTACTTCATAAATTCAGCGGTGTTTTACATTACATTTCACATATTCAAACCAGTTTAGTAGATTCTGTTCTGTCACTTCAACTGCGTTTCATTTATGGTACTAATATAAACACCCCTAAAAGTATATCATTTGCGGTGCTGTCGGCGCATTTCAATGCTCCGCGTTGCTCTTGTTGTATATGAAGTAATTTCTGGAGTGGAAACAGAAATCCCAGGTAATTTCAATATGTTAACTCCAAAAAATGGACATTCTTATTTCGGGAAATATTTCAATTTGTGCATAGTAAAGTAAGTGTTTTGGAATTTTTCCATTTATGGCTTTCCTAACTTCTTCAAAATGACCATTCCTGCCTGTTGGCCTGCTGAAGCCAGTTAACTAATGCTTGCACTGCATGGTGTTCTGCCATCTAACCAGTGCTTACACAGTATGGTGTTCTGTAACTTGTAATTGGTGCCTATTGTAAAATTACCTCTCCTGTTTATGACAAAGCAGGCCAAATGACCTCTGTTGTGCAGGTGGTCTGTTCCACTTGGGAGGTCTAATGAAGAACTTGGGAATTATTATCTAACATTTAATATGCCTTGCTTTGATGGATATTAGTCATTACTGAACAAGGTTGAATAATTGTTGCTCGCTAACGTTACTTGAGGTCATTCTTATACAGTTTGCTCAATCTAGTTCTGTTGAAGCTTCGATGTTGTTTAACCAGAAAGTTAAGGTAGGTGGATACACAAAAAAATTAATTTTGACTGTTTTTTACATTTTCATATCATCCTAATCTTTAATTCTTGATGCACAGTATACTCAGGAAAAATAAAATCATTCTGAAAATCCAAAGTTGTTTTTTTAGCTATATTTGACCAAGCCTCAGTAAGTCATATGGCTTGAGTGCTCACCAGCTCAGTGATTGACAACTGGGGCGGAGCTTATATACAGGGACACTAGCTCGAATCTAACCCTGTCAACAAGCATTGCGTAACCGGGCAATCGCGAGTGATGTACCAGCTGATATTGGTGTTGTAGCAAGACCAAGAATAAAATGAAAGCGCTCCGAGGAGCGAACCTTGGCGAAATTAACCAAAAAGATGACGATAAAGATGATGACAAAGATGACGAATATGACGACGATGGTGAAGAAAAGAAGTATTAATAACATACACATGGCGAACGTAGAGGTCCGAAATCAGTAAGAAA
>NMRA01000862.1:0-10643 GCA_002633005.1 Phoronis australis
ACTGAAAAAATACCGTTGTTGCCAAGTGGTTTCGGGGTTTTGTAAAAACCTTAGATATAGAGACTTTGTGGTCCGGGCCGGTAATTTTATGCCCATAAAATGCTACCTACCCTGTAGCTAGCCATGATCTTGAGCAATAACGAACTCGGTGGGTGTCAGTTCTTCGACAGCACTGAAATGACCATTAATTTGATTAAGGAACAGTACGAGTATAATTACATTACGCAAGTGATCTACATAAAATGTTTTGTTAAATAAAATGTTTTGTGACCGAAAGCGCTAAGATATCTGTGGGGGTTGCCCATCGTGAGAGTTGTGGTTAACCTTAATGCCATGTGGTACGGCTTATTCCTTTCAGTGAGTTAAATCTTGTTCAGTTACTGCAAGAAACCTTATACCGGTATTATTTTGTTTATTGTGACGTCGAATGGGAAACTGTGGAGGCATGCTCTACTGCGTTTTACCACATGGCCTTGTACCATGACATGCTAAAAAATCCAAAACAGAAATAAACACTATAAATTACAGCACTAAGTGTGTCACGGACTGCTGCTTCGTACCAAGATGACCTGAAGCCAACTGCGGAAAATGAACCTATTGAGGTAATGTCGCTTTCAATGAGCGGGGGGACTGCTGTTCAACATGAACTCGCCCCATAATGCCCCATCTTCAAAAAGATGATGGAATTTGGAACGAAGTTCGAGACACGTAGTTCTCAGTGGGTCCCTGGCTCCATTTAGTGTGTACTTCACGTCTTAATTTCGGCCAATAAGCGAACGTTTGCCAATCTCTATTTAACTTTACTCAATGAATTTGCCCTCGAGACGGTCTGCGCTTGGAATGACGCGCTGTGACTGGACCCAAAGTTAAACCACGCGAACTGTCAAATCTTTTCTCGAATCCCTGAACTGATCGCCAATTAATTGAGGAATAATTCAAGACTTGTTTCGTAAACTTAAGTGGCCTAAATCATTTTTGTGATGGAAATCCGTGGATTCGCTGAAATGTTATTCAGTCCTTTTAGAGAAGTTTAAAAATTATCCTCAGTAATCAGTTTAACATTGGAAATGAACCTCGGGTAAAATCTCCCCGGCGTTCAAGATTTAGTAACACTATACTCTGTGAGCTCTCTCGTGTACGTAAGTTCAGTTACCCCCAGTTTCAGCAAGGAATCATACAGGTAAGTCCAATTTAGCTACTCAAAGTTGCCCGAGTAAGTCAAAACAGTCTGGTTACATTAGGCGTAGCTTCAATGAAACTTGAAAAATTGTAGTCTGGACTATATGACGCAACATGCATCATTGAAAGCCACTTTGCGTCCGCTTTCCATCACAAAAAAAAATATTTAGACCACAGATAAAGAATTGGTCTCGTATTTTTCTTTTGACAAAATATCGACTTTTGGGACTTAGAAAGAATGAACTGATAAGTCGCCTTTTGCTTGAGGGCGCAATAGGTTCTACAAGATGACTAGTGTCACGGCGTGGTGTCAACGGTTTAGACTGAAGGAATACTACATGTGATAAACTATCATTTTCTTCCCCACACCTAAGACCTGCATTGGCGTAGTGGACTTAGAGTTCGGGGACAAACGTGGCGTCACTGAACCTTCAGTTTTCACGGCGGCTGTGACATCCACAGCGTTCAGTTAGCCATGGAGATTTCGCAAATATTTTTCATTGAATTAGTAGAGGATCACGCAGCCCTATGCTTCTCAATGTGTCCAGAGGCATAAGTCAAGTCAGTCATACAAGTTTTATATGATTGTTTTAATAAAAAACTTTAAAATTTCGAAAAATATACCCTGTTTATAGGAAGGTGAAACATCAGCTGTACAAAGCAGTCCAAAATGGCATCTCAGGTCAACAGTTGTAACAATCTGTTTGACTGGCATACGACTTCCCAAACTATAGTTGATTTTGACACAACTTTTCTGATATTGCGAAGGGTGTGGGTCAATCATTTTGGGCCCTCCTGGGCCTTTACTAAGGTCGGGAAAAGTACGACACTTACATTGATAGAAAAGGAGAGACAAGACCAAAATAATTTTGGTCCCAAAAAGGACCCTTGGGTGAGTCTCTTGGGTGGCCACTGTGACCTTAATTAGATTGCTGATCAAGCTGTGCATCACTCCATGTTATACTCCTGTGGAGAGCAAACTCACACTTGTTTTTACTTTTTCCGCACGGACACTACCAGTTATTACAGGGTTTTGGCTGTCGACACACGCCCAAGTAGGGATTTTTTCAAGCAACGCCCCTAATTTAAGGACTGGGTCCCTAGATGTTTTGACTGATTTGAAAAGCTCAGTCAAAAGAAGAGTTCGTAAAAGGATAAAATGATAGAAAATATTAATTTCTGCATTTTTATCTACCTTTCATTTGCACCTTTTTAAAACTGCTTTACTTACTATGTGAGCCAAAAATGGACTATTTTGGGCCAAAATGTTGATGATGCTCTCTAAAAATATTCGCCCAAATAATTTGAAATAAAACCTTCTGAAAAAATCACCAGGATGTATGAACACGCATTTTTTCAAGATCTGAGTCGGTGATCCTAGAATAGACCACGTAGAACGGCAGTTAATAATGCTAAGAAAATCCAGTTAAAGCGTACAAGGCAAATTTATCACCGTCAGTGAGTCCTCGTGAAACACTTTTTTCATATCTGAAATGCTCCACCATATGAAGGAATTTTCTTGCCCAAAATTTTCTTTCCTAGCCAACGTTTTCCCTGTTAACTACTACTGCCTCCCCCTCAACTCGCCTTACAGTTATACTTGTGCTATGTAAATAATCGCAGCACCCATAAGTGATCTGACACATGAATAAACCGCACAGTTGAAGTGAACTTAGAAGTCATCTATGAATGGGCTCCATTCCCCTCTTCCCCCGAAGGCCTTTTGTGATACTTTGGAGCCACATCAGGAACTCAGTGGGACTTCGCAACAGGTAACTATGGTGGGCGTGGCCTAACTGTGTTTGTCGGCACTCCCCATTGAGCGCTTCTAATAGAACAACGGGGAGTGAATGCGAGAAGCCTCTTGTCACGTGACTTTTGTATTTCCCGCCAATGAGATTCAACTGAATCTTGCTATTCTCTGGCGTAACACAAAACCACTGCTGTTTGAAACATGAGAGACGGGCGATTACTACTGCGATATACGAAACCTTCAGTTGATTACTACTAGTACTACTACTACGAGACCTATATATATATTGTGAAACCTTTATTATTACTACTACTAAGAAATCTATAAAATATATTGTGAGGAGTGCCTGAACAAGTGAGAATGCCTTTCATAGATTACCTTAACAGCTTCTGTGGATCCATCACCCAGTAAGTACTCTACTTTTATAACATGTATTAAGTTGACGTTATGTTGTTTCGAAAACGGTTATCAGGCAAACACCGATAATTGACAGCAAAATGCATAACGACGCAGGCCATATGCTTGGGGGTATTTGGGATGTGCCTTTCTCTTGACGGGATTTTCTTATCACTATTAAGTTTTGTTGTCAATTCCTTCGGTAACTATGAAGATCGGATGAGCCTTTTAATGTTTTTAAACCCCGAACGCTTCGGAATCCAACATTAATGGCTAAATGTTGGCGTTAGCTTTAAAATATAACGTGTTAGTTAATTATCGCTGAGTTGTTGAAACGGCAGTTCTTTTTCAAAATATTTACTAGCTTGAGGTCCCGCAAAATGTCAATGGTTTACATATTTTGGTAGGACTTCGATCATCGCAAAACGTGAACCAACACAGTAGTTTTCAAGTGTTAGTTTTTACACCGCCGTAATGGAAACCATCGTGAAAACCACATTTAGAATACATGTTATCGCTCGTGAGCATTCTAGAGGTTTAAATAATCCTTTGTGACTAAAGTTTAAACGAGACATGACGACTGTTGGACTATACGTCAGTGCTAAAAGAAGAATTAATCCGGGGCTCTCAAGTCCAAAATACACGAAAGACTAGGCAAAAATGCAGAAAATGACGTCTGCTCAAACTTTTTGTAGAGTAAAAACAAGAATTAATTCAACAATAATAAAGTCTCTGATAATAGATTCCGCGATGATTTAAATTAAGGCTAAAAAGGCCAAGCAGAACAAAATCTTGAATGGGCAAAAATGTTTAAATTCATCACGTCACGACGATAACTTATGATTTAAATCATCCTCTGCCATTGGTGCAATCGTATGAATGGGATGCTAATGGTAGTAAGTGTCAGTGAAAATTTCTTATGATCATGCCGTAGACAATTTTTATTTTCACTGAAACCTGATCCGGAACCCTAAACATCTCAAAATGCCGTTGTTTGAAACCAATTGTTGTTTTTATAGTTTCTTCTGTCTTACTAAGGTTTTACTTTTTCGCCGGCATACTTGCTCCGCAATAGTCAAGTTGTTTGGAAAAGCGCACAGGGTGATACCTAGTAACGAGCACATACTATTGATAAAACAGTTGCTCTCAAACGTTCAGAATCTCTTCGAACTTTGTATCACCCCATAGCTAAGAGGCTATCGAAACCTGGCGGGAACTGAGAACTAAGACCCGGCCACGCTGAACTTCCGTCACTGAGCCACAGCCGGCGGAAAAATAAGACTTCCATACTGGCTAATCTCTCTATAGACCGCTGGGCACAGAGATCACCACACTTAAATTTATTACCAATTTTCTACTCACTGTACTAGAATTTTTTTCAAGAAGCCCGCGGCTATCGTTTCATTTGGACACATGCTGTAGCTCATGGTTTGGACCTCAACCTTTCCCGGATACCAAGGTAGCGTTCAATAACGCTAGGGCCAGTATAGGGGACTCACTAAAAAGTAAAACTTCGCGAGGTTACGTGAGATGTTATCATGAATTTTAACTTAGAACACTCGATTTTGGCTAGATTTTCAGCAGCAACTAAGGTCCGAGCTTTAAATCACCTGAACCCGGATGTGAACGATTTTCAAAACTTGAAAGATGGCGCCCCACGTGGCACCATAGACTATAGATACTAATATCTATGGTGGCACAGAATATCGTTGGGTACACGCTATAACGATTTTAAAAATGTATCTGGGTCATATAGAACACACATTCTTGAATACATGGTGTCCGTTTGTCCTGCCCGTCCCCACTATACTAAAGGGTATCACACCACTGAGCCCGCTAAAACAAGTCACGCCGCAGGTGTCGCGTGAAATTTCTTCCCCGTGAAATTTCTTCCCACTCTGACCCTTTTGCGCATCCGCGGTATTGAGGGGAAGTTATTTCACGTCTAAGGCATGAAATTTCTTCCCCCGTGAAATTTCTTCCCAAATGAAGAAGGCAAAGCACAGCTGTAAAATAAGCCTAAAAATATAAATTCACTACGTGTGTGATAATGTAACGATTTTAGTCAATTGCCATTGTTATGTTAGACATTGGTAAATGAATTATAATTAGATTTACTTCAATTCAGTCGCCGGTCAGCCTAGGCTTGCGCACGGATGGCCTATACTTTGCGGGTTGTGAGCTTTTGTTTGTTTTATTGTACTCTGTAAACTGTATTATGAGCTAATATTACTTATGTTAATAAACCTGTCACCCTCTGTCTCGCTCTCTCTGTCTCTTTCTCTCTACTTGCGTGGAGGAATCCAGTTAGCTAGGTAGGATCGTGCCCCTGCTGCCGTGGAGTGCATCCGGACCGGGGAGTCCTCTGTTGAAAGGCAAATTAGTAAAAAGCTCTTTCAAAAAAGTGACATTCTGTAGACTATATACTTATAATTGATTCATAAGATTAAAATATTTCTGAATTTCATTTCCTGGCCTGGGCGTCGCCCGACCTTAGGCCCGTCGCGGTGAAGACGCTCTTCGATCGTCGTCAGGCTCCGATCTGAGTGTTCTTTTTCGCTTGTACTGAATTTCCTTCAAGAATATGTTAGAAATACTCGAATGGGTAAAAATACTCGGTTGGGTGTATTGCCAGTAAGGCATTATCATTTGTTGTGGTACGTAATAAGTTAAAATAATCGACGCCCACCTGTATGACCGAAGGCGATGATCCCGGAGAACTGAAAAAGGTGTCCTGTGTGAAATAGCGTTCCTACATCATCAAACGCATCTTTCAAAAAAGTCTTACAAAAATGTACACTAAAAGAAAACACAGAAATTGGAAACCTTGTTTTTTCCAGGAAATTCAGTTCATAAGATTCGGAAAAAGGGAAATTTTCAAAATCGGTTTAGTGAGGAAAGCTCCAGCAAGCGAAATTCAGCGAGAATCAGGAAACGTATTAAAAACTCTAAGATCATTTTACAAAATCACACGCCGTGGGAAAAATGGACCATCAATGTAGTAAAATATTTACACTTTCTTGCTAAGGAAACTGAATTCACAGATTAAAAATCTTTGAATGCGCCCTGAGCGCGTGGAGCGCTCCGAAAATGAAGCCGGAGATCAATCCTTGATAAACAAGACTATTTTAGTCTGTTATATTCCATAGTGTTGTAAATCAAGGAACTTGCAAATATATGTGTAGTAGGAATTACTTACTTCATGCGGGAACAAGACGAACGAGTATCCTGCGTGAATTGAAATAAGGTGCACATCAAACCATATAACAGTTTTCAATTCGTAGGCCTATCAAAAATGTCTTGACAATTCGCAAAAAGTAAAAATGTCCAAGAAAATTATTTCTTGACCAAAGAAATTGAAGGCCTTGGTATCTTTAGCAAAACTTGAGAATACAGTTCCCTATTTTTAATTAAACGTTTTTGAAAAATCGCAAAAAATGTCAAACTGAAAATAATTCAACGTATTCGAAATGCGATTTTATTCTGGCTGGCACCAGAGAGACTGGAACTGACGCTTGTTTTTTTTTATACACCGAAGGCACACTGGCCTACTCTTTACGTATATACGGGTGTGTGTGTGTGAGTGTATATTTAAACACTGCACTATTACAGACCCCTAAATTAGTGATATTCCATCGATTTTGGATTAATATTTAATGTTTCCCACTTATTTTCGGGTTACCAATCCAGTTTAAACATGTCCTTCAAGGAATTATCTCAGTACTGCTTTATTACAGGGCCCAACATTAGTGATATTCCATCGATTTTGGTTTAATATTTAATGTCTCCCACTTATTTTTGGGTTATCAATGCAGTTTAAACATGCGCCTCAAGGAATTATCTCAATGCATTTGCCAATTTATATACATCACTGTAAAGATAACTGATTTTTCTAAGCCCAGAATTCTTTGTAGGCCCATAAATGAAATGAACCTTACCTGAAAATGTTGTGTGACATAATTGAAGTTGAAGAATTACTATGCCCTCAATTTTCTGTGTGGAGGTTAAGTTCATTCATCAAAGAATCCCAATCAAACGTTTAAATTACCTATATATTTATTGGTTGGCAGTGAAACATGCACAGACAAGTTTTCATTTACTAAGAACATATTTTACAAGAAAACAGGTGTTCTATAACTTGATAAAATATGCAAGCCAAAAACCTAGCATAGGAGTCACAGTTAGAATTTTTCTAAAAACTTAGACCAAAATCGATTTCAAAATCTCCCAATTTTATAGCACATCTACGAAACTTGTAACAATACATACTCACCATATCTAATCAAAGTCTTGAAGATAAAAACGCATGGTCTTTAACTTGGTTAACTATGAGAAGCAAAAAGCTAGCCTGACTGCGGCCAAAAATGGAATTCGCACAAATTTTTCTACATTCTCAAACCAAAATCGCCTTCAAAATCTACAATTTTTGGAGCACATCTGAGAAAGTTACTAAAGTATATATTCATCATGTCTAATGAAAATCTTTAAAACAAAAACACATGTTCCTTAACTTGATTACCTTTGAGAGTCAAAAAACTAACATCACTTAAGCCGATAATGAAATTCGAAAAATTTTTTAGTACATACTAAAAACAAAATCGCCTTCAAAATCTACAATTTGTGGAGCACATCTGCGAAAGTTGGTAAAGTATATATTCATCATGCCTAATGAAAATCTTGAAGACAAAAACACATGGTCTTTAACTTGATTAACTGTGAGAAGCAAACAGCAAGCATGACAGGGGCCAATAATGAAATTCGCACAAATTTTACTATATATTCAAATCAAAATCTCTTAAAATCTACAATTTTTGGAGCATATCTGCGAAAAATTTTACAGTGCATATTCATCATGTTTAATGAAAGTCTTTGAGACAAAACCACATGTTCCTTAACTTGATTACCTTTGAGAGCCAAAAAACTAACATCACTGAGGCCGGCACTGAAATTCGCACAAATTTTAGTACATACTCAAAACAAAATCGCCTTCAAAATCTACAATTTGTGGAACACATCTGCGAAAGTTTGTAAAGTATATATTCATAATGTCTAATGAAAATCTTGAGGACAAAAACACCTGGTCTTTAACATGGTTAACTGTGAGAAGCAAAAAGCTAGCATGACTGAAGCCAATAATGAAATTTGCACAAATTTTACTACATAATCAAACCAAAATCGCCTTCAAAATCTACAAATGCTGCAGCACTTCTGCAAAAGTTGGTAAAGTACATATTCATCATGTCTAATGAAAATCTTGAAGACAAAAACACATGGTCCTTAACTTAGTTAACAGTGAAAAGCAAAAAGCTAGCATGACTGGGGCCAATAATGAAATTCGCACAAATTTTAGTACATACTCAAAACAGAATCGCCTTCAAAATCTACAATTTTTGCAGCACATCTGCGAAAGTTGATACAGTACATATTCATCATGTCTAATAACAATATGGAAGACAAAAACACATGGTCTTTACCTTGGTTAACTGAGAGAAGCAAAAAGCTAGCATGACTGGGGCCAACACTGAAATTCGCACAAATTTTACTACATACTCAAACCAAAATCTCCTTCAAAATCTACAATTTTTGCAGCACATCTGCGAAAGTTGGTACAGTACATATTCATCATGTCTAATAAAAATCTGGAAGACTAAAACACATGTTCCTTAACCTGATTACCTTTGAGAGCCCAAAAACTAACATCACTTAAGCCGATAACGAAATTTGCAAAAATTTTACAATATATTCAAACCAAAATCACTTTCAAAATCAACAATTACTAGAGCGCATATGCGAAACTTGAAACAGATCATGTTCAAATTGTCTAATGAAAGCCTTGAAGACAAAAAGCAAATAATCCTGAACTTGGTTATCTGTGAGAAGCAAAAAGCTAGCATAACTGAGGGCGCAATTGAATCCAAAAAGTATTCCAATACGCAACTGCTTTCAAAATCTACAACTCTGGGAGTCTATAAAACTGTACAGAATATTTTTCTCAAAGTGTATTGAAAAATTAGGGACTATACATACATGTTTTCTTATTTTATTATATACAAGAGCCAAAAAACTGGCATTGTTAGGTAGCAGTTTGAAAACACCAGAAGCGTGTGTGTTGTAACCTTGAAGATGACTTGTCCATACAACAACGCAGCTGGAAACAAAAAAAATCAGAAGTTAAACAGTACACAAGAAATCAGCATAATATCTTGTTATGAATTTCTGATAATGGAACAACTTCACAATTCTCTTGAAAGAGTCAAAAGATTGCTCGTCAACAATTGCTAACGTCTAGTAGAGCATTTCACTTTAACATGTGAGGAAATTTTCAAAAAACATCCACAAAATTCACGATTTTGAATGATATACGTGATGGAAAACTCTGCTGTTTCCACAGAATTTCTAATGTCCGTCAAACTTATGACAAATGCACGCATCCGCTTCCAGTCAGTTTCTTCAAGTTGCTTGAGATCAAGATCACAGCCCCAAGTACATCATTTACCGATTCCAATCGGCCATTTTCACAAACTGTTTTCCTCCCACTAATTTCCCAGAATGTAGACTTTTAATGCGTCATCAAGAAATCAATTTCGTACCAGAAACTAAATCTAAAATCTATCTTATCTAGGTATGCACCAGCAACTCCTAAATGCACACACAAATAAGGAAATTGTATCATCAAAGCTGTCGGTAAAAGGTATTGGTTAGTTATAGTCAGAATTAATCTCACCTATTATTTTTTACTCCAAGTATGATGGTAAGACAGTGACAAATTTATGCAGGTGTGTAGTATAACGCCTAGACACACACATCAAACTGCCATAAAAAGTTTGCAGTATTTTGTTGGACATTAAACCGACATGTAGGTATAGGAACATCTTTGCATTTGAATCCAAGATGTCTGCTGCGCTGAAGTACCTGCTGTGTGCAGATGACATGGACAATGTTGCGTGGACACGACATTACAACTGCATGATGGATGAAGCTACAGCCTATCAAAAAAATTCACATGCATAAATACAAATAATAGATATTCACACATACCTTGATGGTCAAAAAAGTTGGTGGTGTAACTCATTAAAACACATGTATAACAAAAGCACATAATTAAAACTACTTCATTCATCATTATCAGTCAGATGTTTCATTTCGATTGCTGTAAAATCGCGGGTACCTTTCTGTGTTAATACCCAGCCTGTCAGTGACATTCGAACCAAGCAGTTATAGCAGGCCGATATGCTTGTTTCCAATCCACCATTTGACTTTGGGAAAACTGACCAGGCCATCTGGCAACTCCTCACCTCTCAGCATTTGAATCATT
>NMRA01000862.1:17051-27903 GCA_002633005.1 Phoronis australis
GTACGTTAAAAACAGATTCTTTTCATTGTGTTTTAAAAAATTCAATAATTTTGGAAATATTTGTCTAAATGCACAAAGTTGTCGATGGGGTTTCAACGCACAATGGTTCTCGTACATTTCACGTTATTTCACAGTAGTGTTTTAAAACACGTTTCTTCCAACAATGTACGGTGTGCTATAGATAACGATTGGACCGGCGCTTGTTGACTTTAGTGGCGCTATATACGACCATGCCGTAGGCTATACCCACGAACCCCTACTCTGTGTATCATTGGTCTAGAATTCACCTTATTCGTACGGAGGATCTGTAAGAGGCCGCGTTTTCGGCGCACGGTCAGATTTCCCCCTACGTGTATAAAGTAGGCCTATAACTGCGGGTCAGTTGATCAATATTGCTTTTGTTGTTGCTGTTGATAAGATCCATGGCCTAGTTTCTTTGTTGCAACTGTTGGTATTCATGATGACTTGCCTATTAAGCACTTTTATTGATCCAGATTTGTTACTACACGGAGTGAAGGACAACGGCTTAAGATCCGATCGTCTTTATAATTTAATAATTATTTGACCAGTTCCCTCAAACTCTACACGCACACCTCCCTATCTATTGTAGTGTCGCGATTTAAAGAAAAAGAAAATATCAAAACTGAAAATAAAAATTGTGAGATTTGCCTATTGCACTATATAGTCCGTGGTACAAGAGTAGACTTTTTTTTTAATTTACACCACGTCTGTTTTTCTTCTCGCCATTGATCTGTGTTAAATTTTTACAAGGCAGAAACATTACTGGAGATGAAACTAATAAGTAAACTGTGACGGGGATGCCGTTTATGCAAAACACTTTCAAAATCATCTATCTGGAAAACAAACTACTGCACTTTGTCCAAAGTACCATATATGCCATGTGCCAAAGAAGTGAGTTGTAATAATTATTTTATTAACCACTACATATTGTACATGTACGCCTCTCACACACAACTCAGCCACACGCCGTTATAACTACTACTGACTCAGTCTGTTAACTGAAAGTTCAATTATGAAATAGCGATCAGGCCCGGAGATCAGGAAAGGTACAACGTCGATGATACTGGCTATACGTCAGATTAAAAGTAACGAATTAGTAACTTTACATATCCCACACGTTCGTCTATAACCCCGACCGAATTAAATCTGATAATGAACTGTTGTACAATGTGCCATAGAACATTTAATCGCCTCATTATACGCTTACTTACAGTAACCCCCCAGTATTTCCAGCTTTCGGAGCGAAATAAAAACAAAGCCAAGGCATAGCACGGACGCGACTTAACTTCGGATTAACCGTGGTCAGATGAAGTCCGGACTGCGGCTAGCCTCGGTTCAACCACGGTTTGGAACCCGTGTCCGGACGCGGCCTAGCCGCGTTCGATAGGAAGAGACTTTCGATCAGTACTGTATACATATATGCTAAGGAGTTGAATATACATACATGTACATGTACATATATACATATACATATCATCGCTGATAAGTCAAAGTTTGAGAGTATAAAAATCGTAACCCCAATAATAATCTTAAGAAAGAGCTAAACTGTTTAATTAAACTAGCTAATGTTCATAAACAGTATTTCAAAATTGTTGAGGGTGATTTTTCAGAAGGATACTTGTACGGTAACCCTAAAACACACAAGCAAGGGTACCCACTAAGACCCACCATTTCTCAAGTGTTAACCCCTACCTATGAAATTGCTAAAACATTAGATAAACTTATTAAACAATACCTACCCTATAAGTACAATGTGAAATCTCGTGATGAATTTTTAGATTTATTGAGATCTATTGACGCAACACCAAATTCCAATCCTGTATCTCTTGACGTCGAAAGTTTATTTACTAACGTCCCTGTTGTTGAAACTGTAGAAATAATAATATCTTCTATGTACAACCATGTATCAATGGCTCCTCCCAGTATTCCTAAAGAGGTAATTCGAGATTTGTTGTTACTTTGCACTACAGAAGTACCTTTTAGGAACATCGATCGCAAACTGTATTTACAAACCAATGGTGTATCCATGGGATCACCTCTTGGACCAACTTTTGCTGATTTTTACATGTGCAACATTGAAGCTAAGGTTATTGATAGTCTTCAGGAAAAGCCGAACATGTACTGCAGGTATGTTGATGATTTCTTTATGATTGTCAACCATGATAAGCTGATGGAGATCAAACTCTCTTTAGAGCAAAATTCTGTATTAAAATTCACGCATGAATTACCAGTTAACAACAAGCTACCGTTCTTAGACGTGCTTATTGATTATGATGAATCTGGCATTAAAACCTCAGTATACAGGAAACCTACATATGATGGGGTTTGTTTACATGAAACTAGCCAATGTCCTCTGAGATATAAACTCTCTGTTTTGACAAGCTTTTTGAAAAGAGCATATTCCGTTTGCTCAGACTGGAAAACCTTCAACACCGAGTGTAATCGCATTAAGCAAATTATGATAAATAACGGTTACAGCAATAAGTTTGTTGATGAGAATGTGAAGCTTTTCATAAGCCAGTTGCAGAAGCCTATGTGTTTAAAACAAGCAAGTGGTTGTACCAAAAAACTATTCTATCGCAACCAATACCATTCACGTTATATTGAAGATGAACGAGTTTTAAAACGGATCATCCATAATAATGTTATGACCGTTAAGCCAGAAGACAGCTTTAACTTAATTATATATTACCAAAACCACAAAACTAAAGATCTTGTTGTTAAAAACAATATGTGCTCAAAATCTGTCCGAGTGTTAGCCAAAACTGACTTGATTTATCAGTTCAATTGTCCCCACCACGAATGTATTTGTTCAAACACTGATTGCTCAAGGTACGTTGGTTATACAACTTGCACTTTATCTCGCCGGTTATCTATGCACTTACAGAATGGATTAATTAAAGATCACTTCCAAACACTCCACAAACAGAAAATTTCTCGTTCAGATATTGTTGATAATACCATCGTCAGGTATTTCGAACGTGACCTCTTTCGTCTGAAAATACTCGAAGCTTTAATAATAAAAACTGAAACACCTTACATAAATTCTCAAGATACTGGGTTCCATCGTACCTTGTCGTTATATAAATAATGTCCATAAGTTGTATCACCTATGTATTTTAATAAATTTTACTACGTTACATAGTACAGTGTACATTTAATTTAATTTAGTTTCCATGACATTTCCTTCTGTAATTGCGCTCTTATGTATGCAACCTTATATTCGTGTTTAATGTCATTGTTCTTGTTTCATGTATCTTACACGATAGCGTTTATGATTTTTTAAATTTATTTGCCTTTGATGAGTGATGTATAGTCAAAGTACTGTTTTATTAAGATATGTTTTGTACAGAGTTTTATTATATATTTACTCATATATATATATGTGTTCGTGATGCCACTTACACTGGGCGATCTATTATATCAACTACCATCCGATGAAAGACACTTGTGTAGACACTACGAAAGTTTGTTGTACAAACTAATTAAAGCAAAGAACAGCTTCCTTTTCAATGCAACATATTTTTATGTATACCTATTTGTACTTGTATATATATGTATATATAATTGCCAGTTTTGTACTAAGTGTTACGTTGACTTGATCGCAAGTTGAGTGTTATTTATACAGCTCCAACTTTTTTACAATTTTGTAAATTCGGATGACCAAACTGGCAAACGACGCTGAGTAGACATTGGTTTGCCTTTTGAACTGTTCATGCTATACGGCATTGTTAAAGTAGTTCTCAAGTGCAATACGGAAAACAACAACACATGGTCATCTTGCACTCAACTTATCCAACTAGTATGGGACAAAAAGATTGTCCACGTGATTCTAGGCACGGAAATTATTCAACGGAGCCCCACAGTTTGTGACGTCCTACCAATTTTCGGTATCTTTGAACGGCGTGGATTTCGTGTGCATACATGTACACGAAAAAAGCTCTAACGTTTGTAGAGAGGTATGGTAATCAAGTTTTTAAGGCACGTAGCTATGTACAATGACTGCACGACAGCTTTGATATGACATAAAAAGCAGGCTGAATTCTCCGGGTTGCTAGACCTACATTTGAAAGAATACCAAACCCTATTTCATCCTATTTACGGATACTAAAAACGATTTTTTCACCCAGTTCCCTCTAACAGAATACTGCTTTGTAACTGTCGACAACTTTCAAACGTTTGGAGGAAAATTTAAAAACGCTTTTCGAGTCTGCTATACGGGTATGCTTCTTTGAATTTCTCGCAACAGTGGGAAAAGACTACTCATCGAGGACCATAATGTCCAGTTTGTGAGATGAGGGGTATGTGTTTTTTTGGTTGTTTCCTAAGTGTGTCTTTCAAGATTGACGCCAGTGATGCATTAGCATGTGACAGAACGCGGATTGGTTGAAATCATCAAAACATGGTTTAGTATACTTTTAAGTTCCGTGCTCAAATATGCTATGTTTCAGTAAATTGTGAATATGCAAATGAAGTACTACTTTACAAGCAACTCCTGGTCTTCAGGTGTGCCCGAAACCATCCGAAAATCAGTTGCCATTACAATCTCGTTAGAGTCTCGTTTTGCGAAACTAGGAAATGAGAATTCCCAAAGGCACATACACTTCAAATTGTCGTAGTGACGAAAGTACCAAAGCCTGACATGCCGTCTGTTGAACGACGATTTGTCATGCTAAAAACGCAAACCACGCTTTCCAAAAATCGCTCAAGTTTGCACCCTTTTTCTTGGACACATAATTAGTTATGACTTCACACCAGTAACACGTTAATGGACCATTCTCTTTTTTACAAACGCCGTGTACAGTTTCAAGGAAACATCAACAACCATGACTTGGTAATTCGAGGACTCCGTGAGAATTAGGCCCCTCACATATCAAGGATGGAAAACCTTGCGATTTGAAGTATATGAATTCCCTTACGGCAAGTGCCTTTTCCTTTTAATTTGGAGAACATTTACATATTACGTCCTACAAAATTTGCCGTTTCCCCCTCCCCCTTCTGTCATCACCCGTCATCAGTGATGCAAGTTCCCCCTCCAGCCGACAATTACGTCATCACAGCCAAACCCTGTTTTCGAAGAACCGACCGTTCGTGGGAGATTCCGTCTTAATGAATATAATAACAAACTGATGTTTCTTTATAAACATTATAATGCATTTGCCGCTGTTGTATTCAGCAGTGAAATAAAGTACACCACTCCAATTATAAGATTTTTAGTTTTCTAATGTTTTGTATATTATTGTATCAATCAAATCAATTTCTTCAGAGTTTTAATACGTGATTTATGAGCCTGAATGACCACAGCTTTTCCTCCAATATGTTACGTGAACAATCAAATACGTGTTTGTAATCTGGCAATTTATAAATAGAAATGCTTTGGCGCAACAAAGAATTCAAAGTCTGATTTTCACAATACCCAAGACGTAACACTAAAATGTTTATTGGTGTTTATTGTTGTTGACTTGTGGTTCATGTACTCAATTGTACATTTTTACGTTTTACGTAAACTGATTGTTTACCGGGGTTCGACGTAAGCAATTAAACACTCGAAAATACTTGAAAAAAGTAAAATACGTTTGGAAAATTGACTTCACCTAATACGACTACTGAGTCGCTATGAAAAATTATCTTGGACAATTACAAGTAATACTGGAGATGTGTCCGGTGCGAACGGTCCATTATTTCGATGACGCTCATAATGTTGACGAATAAATTTTGCAATATTTTCTTGTGTCTACAGGTGGTGAAACCTTGTTTTCCCCAGACATTTATGGGGGCTGGTCACAGTGGACCAGCTGGTCGTCCTGCACGGTTAATTCTAGTAGCAGTTACAAAACCAGAAATTGCAGTGAGCCATCTCCCCACAAAGGACGCTTCTGCCTCGGGAAATTTCGTGAAGAAACGTAATGCAGTCCAGGTGAGTTTGGATTGACTTTATCCTGTCCATAGAACTGTAGAACTGAAATGCCAACTACGATCTCGCGCGGCTGAGGTAGCTCCATCCATGCGTGGGCTTTGTTTGCATTGGTTTGTTAGTGTGTTGTTTTTTGCTATTGAATACGAGGTATATAATGGAATGCTTGTTTTAGTACATAAGAGATCAATTTAGAACAGATTGTTAGCACAAAAACTTCTTCCAAACAAATTCCTCTGTAATTTTGGAATATTTTTGTGGTTTTTCACGGTTGCTGTGAGGAATTTAGACAAGTATTCATATAAAACCATTCCCTTTCATAACTTAATCGGACTTTTACTGCCGTTTGATACAATTTTACTTTGAGTAAAAATACAGGATGCAGTGACATTCTCAGAAAATGCATTAAACTAAATCCTTCAATTACGTATCCGAAATTTGTAGATAAAACCTTTCTGATAGATAAAAAGAGGAAAAAGTCGATTGTTGTATCTTTGAAATGTTCTGTGGATAGCTCCTCACATTGGTTACACAGTAGATAATTATGTTATTACAGGAGGTAGACTTTGGAAATTAACAATACTGATTACAAAGAGACAATGTTATTTTGAACGCGTGATGCATAATTGCAAACATTCGAGAATGAAGAAAAGAGGGGACCGGGTTGGAAAGCGGGACATCTGTTAGACATCTGTTACAATCCGTTTTATGCAGTTTATAACTAAACTTAAGCGGGGAAGTATCTTTCAGCAAGTGTTTGACCGGTGTTATGGATTTCACTTTTACGACTCCGAAAGGTGTAATTAAACCAGGCAATGAAACACGATTATTGCACTGATTCACTATTCGACGACTGCTTTAGGTTTACTTTGCACTGCCGTTGGCAACCTAGGTAGTAACGGTTGATTGTATCTAGAGGGTGCTTAATCGAATTGTTGTACTCTTGATGTATGTAATGCACAGTGTTTAAAGGCAAACAGGGGTTTCAAAGATTTACCCAGATAGTTTTTAGCGTAAATTGACCTATCGCAAGCTCCGCCCCTCTGCGAAAAGTCACGCAGCACCCGACAAACAAACAAGATGTCAGAGGAAAATACATGTACACTGTCGCTAAACGACGTTCCTGGTTGTATCAATGAATGCTTTTTTTGCACTCACCGAAAACGCCTCGACAAAAGGCAACAGCCTATGCATTTCAGCAGAGAATCGTACGTTCATGATGTGGGAATTTGTAAAGGCGACGATGAAAAAATAAGTGTTCGAGGATAAGTATTTCGGAGCCAGCGACTAGATGAGCCCTGCACGTCTCCTACACTGACAAATGACAAGGCCACTGATGCGATATGTTCATGTAAAGCTTTAAGTCGAATTATCTGCACGATGTCATAGATTTTAGGATCTTTCGAACATAATCAGCGAAGATTCACCGACAATTTTCTTCTGCCGTCTGCTAAAGTCCTCCAAATTAAAAGTAGGTCACAAGTGGTGAAACTTCCCAAATTAAAGTAGGTGGGGTTGATCGATGCCATTGTTTAAGTTTTTCTAATCTTCGGACGAATTATTTTGATTAAATAAACTCTAGTTCATAGCCCAAGTGCACACTCGTCTTGTGCTAGGCAAGCAGTTAGCTCCGGTAGGTCTAGGGCTGTGTCTAAGTCAAATTAATACATGAAATGGCCATAATTACAGTACACCATTAGGCATTTACTTAGGCCTACATTGTATTTTCTGATGAACTTCGCATTTTTGTAGTTCCATTGCATAAAGGTAGCTTTCACTTAATGTTAAACGTATCATGATCACTAAGCTGTGGTATGGTTGCAAAATATGACATCTGGTGTAGTGGCAAAAATGGCTATTTACAAATATCAAACTATTTTTCGAAGCTTCATAAATCAAAATATCGAGTTTGAACAACTTCAAAATGAGATCTCGCTAACTTTACAGGCGAAGTAGAGGTTCTCATCAAAAAGTAATTCAATTGTTTATTTTTTCGGGACAACAACTCGAACAAGTCTTTGAGTTCAGTCCAGTGCCCCTCCCTGTGCCGATCAATTTTGGAGGAAAGTTCAGATCAACGCCAGCCTACTGGCAAAAAAAAACAAAAAAATCCTCTGCTACGAAACAAAACAATGCCCATTTGGTCGAAATAAACGAAAAATAATAAAAATGTTCTTAAAAACAACAGTTTCCGGGGATTACCGTTAGATAGCGCTGAAGAACTAAGGTGGTCAGACGAGTGAAACTCCGATATCAAAATCAGATCGGCCTACACTATAGCTACCAAAATGAAAAGTGCGTATCTTGGAACAAATATATTTGTGTTTGACCTTCGAGTAATCAAGCAACATTGCTAAGTTCGGCTTACAAGATGCCTAAAAAATGACGGGATATTCTTCTCGAGCTGCATGACGGCTGTCGGAATTACACACGCATATAATCACCGTTTCACCATTCTTATCACACAGTTTCTTGAGCTATACACCAAAATACGTTTTACACGACAATTACTTGTCGTTTTTCGGGTAAATGGGCAGCTTGCAAACGCAGACCATGGTGTGTCAAGAATGCTGCGTTCTAATTGGTCAGTTACGCCGTCAATCGTAATCTTGGCGATAGGCCAATTGGCTCAATGCACGTATTGCTGTCTGTCTTAATATGGCTGAGATCAATGTGTGAAACTATACAATTTATAATTTAGATCTCGCTATCTGGAATGTCTGGTCGCCATGCTCACGTTTGTGTCGGAGGTACCGAAAGACGGACAAGGAACTGCACGAACCTTCTGTCAACCATTTTATCTCTAAACAATGCTTTCAACGTTTCCCAAGGAATTGCTTGCTATAATTCCTCGTCCCCCATAAATGGCAGCTGGTCAGAATGGAAAGTTGCTGTTCAGTGCTCCACCCCTTGTGGCAATGGAGCACAACTACTCATGCGAAACTGCACGAACCCCCCGCCATCTAACGGTGGATTTGACTGCATCGAAACAAGATATTTAGTGACAACCTGTAATCTTCAGTCTTGTTATGTTAAAGGAAATTTGACGGCTTGGTCTCAGTGGTCGAATTGCTCAGGGGAGTGTTGGAATTCTTCTAGGAACAGGACACGGACATGTTCAAACCCTTCTGGAAGTCGAATACTTGAATGTACTGGAAACGCCACTGAATCAGCCCCGTGTGTATGTCCTGTCAAACGCGGCTGGTCCAAGTGGTCCCGGTGGTCTAACTGCTCGAGCGCATGCGCATGCGGAGTTGCCTTCCGTAACAGAAGTCGGACCTGCTGTAGTCCGGTAGAGGTCTCTGAGAGAACAGACTGTCAGGGAAACTACACGAAAGCAGTGAAATGTTCTTTGTCATCGTGCGCACGTACGTAACAGTTTCATTCTAGCATAATTTGGAATTGTTTCTAGAAGGGAAGCTTATGAGATGCACAAAACCTCAATTTGATTTACTCTGGAATAATTGATAACAACACGTCGTCAGCAAACACGCTCAGTGCTGTAGTGGGGCGTAGGCGAACGTAGGCGCAGCCAACTACCTTTTAGCACCATAAGTCACGCTCAGTGCTCAAGGTGATACGGTGGGCTTTGGGCGCTTACTTACCTCTAATTTTACCACTACAGTACTGCGCACGCTTATTTAAATTCCCTGAATGAAGTTAATGATGTAACTTCTTACCCATGTAGCATTGATCTGAGTTCATTAACGAGGCACTTCATGTTAGTTAGCTGACAAGGATTTTCATGTTATTTTAATTAAGTGTATTTTAACTTCAATTTTTGCAGGTCTCTTTATTTACTACGCACCTCTGGTTTTTCATTGTTTTCTTCCTCAATTTCTTTGCATTTAAATCGTAGATGTGAAGGGATACACCAACGCTCGATACCACGAACCCAAAAAATCATTGGCATGTCATTTGACTTGAGTCGTCAATTTATAGAGTCGTGTCTCATTAAGTTTTGGTTATTGTGTGCACTGGTTTGCAAACACGGATCTGCTATTCCGGTTTCTTCTGAAGCTTTAAGTTCGTGAATGTTTATTCAACATGTGTTGCGTGTGGTGAATGAGAGATTTCAGGTTTGAGCTGTTACCACCGGCAGCACACAACCACAAGCAAGCTCTTGGGAATTCTTGAACAGTGAAGCATCAACTTGGAGTCATGCTCGAGTCTGCCGCTACAAACTACATAGAGCCAGGATGCTTATTAGGCATGTAGCTGATGGCACCAAATATTCCTCTCAAGATTACATAAAGGCGCCGTTTTGGGACAAACGGAAAGGCTACATCTACATGTACGTTGGGCATTGACGCAATCAGAGGTGACAGTCAAGTAAAATAGAAGGGAGACTTAAGCAGCAATTTCTGAGAGTACATATGGAATCAAAAAATCTACACGAACCGTCGCACAATTGACTGAAATGTTACCAGTGGATTCTCATCCACCTCAAACGACACCAACCATCATAATACACTCATTGACCTCTTCGTCTATTTTCTGTACGCCATTAAATTTTCACTTGAAACATGCAAAATTCTCAGCTTAAAAATTACCTCTTTTGGTAACTAATCCGAGTGGGTAAGCGACTTTCGTGGATTTTAAGGCAGCTTATGACAGTATATATAGAAGCGCATTGTATTTTAAATTAAGAAACAATCGCATAGAAGGTAAGATGTATAAGATAATAAAAGCAATGTACGCTGAAGTAAAAGCGTCCGTGAGAATGAGTAACGGAAGCTACACGGAGTTCTTTGATTGTCATAATGGTCTAAAACAAGGCTCTCAGCTATCACCGTTTTTGTTTATTTTATTTATAAACGATCTCGAACAAGAATTAGAATCCGGGGGAGGTGAAACAATTTCCATGGGATCAGCTGAATTATTGCATCTGCTGTTTGCTGATGATTTGGTTTTATT